>ML244420.1:183835-341003 GCA_005239495.1 Nicotiana undulata
GGTGGGGGGGGGGGGGGGGGGGGGGGGGGGGGGGGGGTGAGATTGTGGTGGCGAATAACTCTGTGAGCTATAGTTTATCTCCACAGTGTCATATTAAATTTCCACTTACAATGGAGTACGATAGATTGGTATCGTTGTTATGTAACAAAATGAGTGTGAGGAAACGTTCGGTGAACCTTAAAGTATCCGGAAGATATCCGTATTCCGTCACTCCGCAAGGGGTTGCTTGTTACGCTGAGTTTAACATCGACGATGATGAAACTTTGAGGGATTTTTTGAGGACTCCGGATGAATACCGGGAATTTCTTGTTATAAAAATGTTGAAAATGTACGTCAAGGTCGAAGACGTTCCCAACAATGAGGTTGCGCATAGTAGGGATAACCCCCTGTCATCGGGTGGTTATTCTGGAGCAATTTTTGCCGGACAGGTTTCGGATGAAAGAGTTTGCCTTGATTTAAACTTATCACCACCGGCGAATGAGCAGCGAGGAAATAATTTCTCTCCTGCTTTACATAATCCACAAGACGAGTGGTAAACTTCAATTTTCCTTTGTGTTACGATGTATATTTTTGTTGTATTGAATTTGTATAACGCTCATATATTCTGCAGGGGGTACCGACCAGATATGAATTTTACAAGTTATGAACCCACGCCCAGTTGGAATATGCCTAGTTTTGGTGTGTTGGATCATGGTGGTACATCCAGGAGTAATCACCAACAGAAAATGTCCATCATGGAATGTCATCACATTACGACTTGTAAGTGAAGTGATACAGCTATATGGAAAGTGTTTATTAATTTCAATAGCGTATTATTTTGTTGTTTTTGCAGTGAAAACGAGCAAGTTAAACCACCCGTCCTCACTCAATTGCCCGAAGACGACATATTAAATCGGGATTTGGCACACGCACAGAGTGAGGAAGAGAACAGTGATTATGACAACAGTGCCGAGGAATCCGGAGACGACACACCCTTACCTCGTAAGGATGGTGATGAGGAGGATGAGAATGAAGGACCTGATTTGACGATAGAGTATGCTCCACCCCCGTTAGACCAAGAGTGTACGAGTCCCAAGTGTCGTTTCATTCAAGGAAGATTCCCTACCTTGATAACTTGCCAAGTATGCCGGATGTAGATGCTCTCACAAGGGATTTTAAAAAAATCCGGACAGCAATGTGGGATGATTCTAGACCAACGATGCTGGCAAATGGCATGCTTTTTCCCGATAAAGCGTGCATAAGAAGGGGGCAAAAATGCACAACGTAAAAGAGTGTCGTGAGATGATGGTACGGGAGTCAACTCCGGAGGTATACAAGGTTGTTTGCCGCAGATGGTTTACGGGTTGTCATTGGATGCTGCGTGCGAGCAAGAAGAAAGCAGGTTTGTGGCAAGTGGGTAAATACATTCCCACCCACAGATGTGAAATGACACATTCAATGGGAATCACTTCAACTTGGATATTGGCTTGATTTCTCTTGTCCTTATTCCACACCTTGAAGCGTCTATAAGGTATAAAATCAAAGAGTGCATTACATCAGTCCACCAGGAATATGGCCATACCATTACCAAAAGAAAGGCATTTCTCGAGCGCAAACATGCATTTGAAATTGTTTATGGTAACTGGGACAAGTCATTTGCAGCTCTACCCAGGTACATGGCCGCACTGCAGCACTTTAACCCCAGGATGGTTGTTGAATGGAAGCTTGAGCGGAGTCCGGAAAAACCAGAATATATATATTCAATTACGTGTTTTGGGCATTTAAACAAACAATTGATGATTTTTCGCATTGTCGGCCCGTAATATCCATAGACGACACTCATGTCTATGGAAAGTATGATATCAAGCTGTTTATATCTGTTGCAGTAGATGCTAATGGACATATATTTCCTCTAGTTTTTGTTGTTTGTGCTAATGAAAGCCAAGAGACATGGACGCTGTTTTTGAACCATTTGAAAGAGCACGTTGTCAAACAACGTTCCGATATTTGTCTAATATCTGATCGTCATGGTGGTATCTTAAGTTCTGTAGAGAACTTGCATGTATGGCAAGAACCTTATGCTTACCACCGTTACTGTGTGAGACACTTTAAGTCCAATTTTCAGAAGGCACATCCCAATAAGGATCTGCATGATTTGATGTGGATGGAAACAACAGACCACCAAGAGCATAAATTCCGGAGGCACATGGAATCTATCAGGAAGGAAGACGAGAGATCCTACCATTGATTGATGCGGCATGAGCTTCACAAGTGGACTTTGCATGCTGATGGTGGAAGAAGATGGGGAATTCTGACTACAAACGTGTCAGAGTCTTTCAACGAGTTATTAAAGTCGGTAAGAGGATTGCTTGTCACTACCATAGTGCGGATGTCGCTTAAGCAGATGGCGAAGAGGTTTGTTGAAAGGGCTGCAACTGCAACTTCATTGATGGAAAAGAGTGTTGAATTTATGCCACTGTCGATGAAGAGATTTGATAAATACATGCAGCGAGCAAATTGGCATTCATTTTTGCAGTATGATAACGACAGAAATATTTTTGAAGTTCGCACCGCTATCCATCAAAACCGGGGGAATAATGTACATACCATAAATGAATCTACAAGGTTATGCTCTTGTGGGAAATGGTCCATCTACGACATGACTTGCTCACATGCCATCAGATGCTTTCAACATGTTGGTTTAGGGCAACGAACTACGTTGATAAACAATATAGTGTTGCTGCTTACTTAAACACCTATAGTGGGCAGTTGCATCCAGTAGGTACTGAGCATTATTGACCGCCGGAACCATTTAAAATGGTGTGTAACAAGGACTATTAGCGTCGAATACAGGTGCAGAAGAGAACGCGTATAGGAAACCAAATGGATGTTAGCGATACCATTTATGCGCGCAAATGTGGTATATGCTCGCAAACAGGACACGACCGTCGAAAATGTTCTTAGGTTGGTTTGGGTGGCGGTGGTAATCAAGCTCGTGGTGGGGGTTCTTCTAATGTGCCCAGCTATCAATGAGTTTATGTTGTAATAAGTAGTTGTTTTGTTTATGTTGCAAGATGTATGTAATAAAATTATGTTTGTTAAATATGATTTGAACTTTTCCATCCCGCCAGGATACGCTATCAGGATCATCCTCATCACGTCGCCTCTTTATAGAAGGATGCGCTACAGGATGATCAGTGGTGCTGGTAGGACCGGTAGAATGGGTCGTCGGTCCAGTACAAACCTACAGAAGAATAGTCAGCTCAGTATAGGAAAGTATATATTAAGTCACAACAATTTAAATTGTCTTACCATGGGCTCGCCGGGCTCCTGAATGTAATCATCTGTCGCAGCCATGTCAGCATCGCATGAAGGGGCCTCTGTGACGGGAGGGGATGAAGCCTTAATAAGAATTAATAAAGTTATGGAAAATAAATGAGAAAAGTAAAAACAAATTTAAATTTAATACTAATAAAACCATACCTGCGCCTGTGATGATGAGCCATAACTCAGCCAGCGCCCACTATCCAAATCTCGAGTCGACCGATCCTCAACAGCGGTAGATGGGCCTAGGAAGTATGCATCCCAATCCTCTCCGGTAAGGTTCGTGACCCTGATAAATAAAGGACCTGACGGGGTCACCTGCGAAGTCCTTGGAGTGAGATGCATCCCAAGGCTGTATGACGGCATGTCCGGCTCATGTAGGTCACCCGACAAATCAGTAGCAACATCATCAAATGGTCAACGCCTCCTTGCTGGGGACCACCTCTTTGCCGCCCAACACGACCCCGTGCGGCAGCCCTACCTCGTAGGGCACCCCCACCTCGAGGCTATGGGGGACCCTTGCCTCATAGGGCACCCCCACCTTGAGGGGCACCCCTGCCTCATGGGGTACCTCCACCTCGTGCAACACCCCTGCCTCGCCGGTACTGCTCTGTCACAACATAATCAGGGTCGTTTCCCAAGCGCTGATCCTCTCGAGCTCGTTGCAGTGTCCGGGCAGCCACCTTTGCAAGCTGCCGATCGTAATCGTGCAAAGCGGCCTTAGGATCACCGACATGCTGCTGCATCCACAGTCCTATATGGTAAACTATATGTAGGCCAATAGCCTGCACAACATATAAACTATAAACTACATATATTGCACTAAGTTACAGTTAAACAATTAATAATAACAGAAAACATACCAGGGCCTCGTGCCGCCCGACGTATGGAATGTACTGACCGCTAGCTTGATGAATGGGATTCCCGACAAAAAGTCGGGTAACGCGGCGGTACCGGGACGTATAGAGCTGAATAGACTTCGTCTGGATCTGTGAAGGTGGGGCGGAATCAGGTCAGCTCACCAGTCCCAAGTATGGACCGGCGCCTCTATCCAAGCTACAAATGCGTCGTCCGCCCTAGAACGATCATCCCGTTGATAATGTGTAGCCTCCCATGTATTCCCCCTCGGTATATACTGTGGACGGCCAAAATGGTGAAGTACCCTCTCCGTGGCATGATGCTACACACTATCGAGGTACATCAGCGGGACGAAAGTGCTCCAAATCAGTCGGTCGGCCGAGCAATAATCGGGCAGTCCACCTATCAAGTCGTCGTTGTATGTCGTCCAGATGAACTATCAAATAAGAACATAAAACGTGAGTATGCGCAACACAAGTGAATCTATACCAAGTAAGTTTAGGTACACATTTACGTGTGCGCCCTCCAGCATATCCAACACATCCCTGCAAAGGGGGAGATTATGCCGAGCATCGTAATCTCGTACATATCCACGTCGGAGAACCCGCCTCCTAGCTAGAGAGAGAAACAGAGGTGTCACATCCGGAGGTAATGGTGGTAGAGGTGGTTGCAACTGCAAGAACCGCTCCCAGGCCCAAACCTAACATATAAAGTTGCCGTAAAGTTTACGATAAATTTTGACTAGATAGAATTGGAAGTAATGAACAAAGTATTCCAATATGTTGTCACATGTAGAAGCGGCAGAAAACCACATACGTCATGTTGGGTGCCCATGATCGCCCGGCACAGGTGCCTGTACATATAGGCGAGAACAACAGCACCCCAACTGTACTGGGGTAAATCATCTAGCAGCTAAAGATGATGAAGAAATCGCAAGCTGACTAGGTTCCCCAAAGTGTTCGGGAACATGACCCCCCCCAAACAGAAGAAGCAACAACAACCTCGTATACCAGTGAATATGTAGATCATATGTCTCGCCGGTCATGTCGGGGTGCAATATCTCCAAGAGCTATCTAATAGCAGTCAAACTCTTGCAACTGACCCCTGAGTGTGCAGTCTCATCATGTGGTCTGAAACCAGTGAGCTGCTGCAGCATGTCCAAATACTGCCCACGTGTCATAAATCTCATAGTTTGAGGTAGTGCAACGGGCAGGCCATCAACGGGCATCCCATATAAAAACTCCACGTCATGCAGCGTGATGTGGCCTCGCCAATGGACTGGTGGAAATTGTGCGTCTCCGATCGCCACCGCTCTATCAAGACCATGATCAAAGCTTAGTCGAGCTACAACCGCCCGATCTCAAAAATCCTGTAGAAGCCTGTATCCCGCAGGCATTGGACTACACGGGGATGTAGATCTCTGTCCCTCATAAAATCCCACACGTCGTCCACTCTCCTGGCGCGGAGAGTCTAGGCCAGTAGCTCTTCCTCCCATACGTATGCGGACCTATGATCGCCCTGTAACAGTAATAGCTCATCGGAGACAGGTCCGGGATGCATAAGCGGCACGTCCATGTCATCTACTGTAAATTAAACAATATTAATTGTATGTTTGATCAGTAATTTAAATAATTATTTTTTATAATTATACAATATTTAGTTGGACATAGTATATATCTATGGGTTCCAGGCTCGATATTTGAGGCCCAGTAGCATCAAGCTATCCTGAATTCTTATGTGTGTCAATTTTAATATTTTCATAATTTTGTGTGTTTGTTTTGTAAATTAAATAATTAATTTTTATCATATTTAATTGGCCCGAGTATATACCTATGGGTACCAGGCTCGATATTTGAGGTCCTGTAGCACCAAGTTATCCTGAATTCTTATGTGTGCCAATTTTAATATTTTTATAATTTTGTGTGTTTGTTTTGTAAATTAAATCATTTTTAATTATTTAATTGGACAGAGTATATACCTATGGAATCCAGGATCGATATTTGAGGCACAGAGCACCAAGCTATCCTGAATTCTTATGTGTGTCAATTTTAATATATTCATAATTTTGTGTGTTTGTTTTATAAATTAAATAATTATTTTTTGTAAATTGGACAGAGTTTGTGTTTGATCTATCAGTATAAGACATACTTAAACTACAGGGATTCTACGCTAAAAGGCTCTATATTTTACTACGCTAAAAGGCTCTACATTTTACTACGCTAAAAGGGCACTAGTCTTTAAGAAAATAAATAATCTAAACTAGATAAAAATAAAAAATACATTTTAATCACAAAACATTCATGAAAATACATATAAAACAGTAAAAGAAATTTATTAACATTTTTAGCAACAAAAAATAATGATTTCTTAACTTTTATATATTTTTTAGAACACTAATATCTTAGTACAGATAGAAATAACATACTAGTTTAATCGCAAAAAAAAATATGAAAACACATTCAAAATAAATAATATGCGTTATTATATGAGTTTCAACATAATCTAAATTGGAATACCTCAATTTATGTTTTTCGGAAAGTCGATAAATTGAAATTCTGAGCCCGAACGAGCAAACCACAACGATAGAAGGCTTGGGTAGGATGTGGGACCTACAATCTTATCTTTTTGTGTGACGGATGGGGTCCAGTCAGATTTTTTTTGGGAGAAAAATAGGGGGGACCGCTGTTTTTGTTTTAAAAATGGTGGAAGTTGTTTGGTTCAAATGTGGGGAAGAAGAGGGACCGCTTATTTAAACAGGTATAGCGCGGTATCTAACTGCGTTATACATATATAGCGCAGTTATATACCGCGCCATGCTTAACTGTCCAATCAACCTCATATAGCACGGTTAATATTGGCGTTATATATATAGCGCTCTTTAAAAGAGCTCTATGTATAGAATGATCACTCTTTTTTTTATGCACATTATGCCAGACTTGTCCAAAAGAATCACATTTAGGTTTTGGACTCCAATATTTATAGCATTTCCACAATATATAGTTATGAAACAAAAAATGCTTTGTCAATTAAGAAAAGAATAATAATGTCAAGTGTGATCCAAGTTGGTATTGTGTAAATATTGTATCTCTACCTAGCTCCTCATTCTTTTTTTCCATGCAAAAGATAATATTCAATAATTAAAGCATATGCGTACAGAAAGAGTGGTGCTCAGCTTGCACCCTATTTGAAACTACTAAACTATTACAAAGCACTAAATAATTACAAACTACTAAACTATTACTACTGGTATCTAAGTTGTTTGTGTTAATCCTAACGAAACTATCATCACAACAACATTGCACGTTTGATGGTGTTTGACTTAGAGCATAGATTCCATCCGTGTGCCCCATCCGTGTTTAACTTGTGCCATCATTTGTACATGAGTGAGCCCCATTCGTGTTTAACTTATAAGTATTTTATTTTGGAGGTATCCACTTTAGAAGGGAAATGACTCTCGTATTTTTTTTATGAGTTAAAGCTGCCAAATATGAGAACTCAATCGCTACTTGTGTGGTATATCTAACACTAACACTTGCATGAGCTGTATTATAAAAATTTTGATTGTGTGTTATCCAAATATTCCACAGACTTAATGGTAAAAAGGTGCGTGAATTAATGTTGTATGATAACTTTAAGCCCTTGTAATTCATTAATTCACGAATCTAGTTCTGTGGATTATTCCTGTGCATTAGTGCATTAATATGTTGTTGTAGTCCTAACTCTCCCTAGTATCGTTTTGCGTTTTGACAAATTAGAAATAAATGGTTAATTGTTTCATCTTCCGCTCGACAATATGGATAAATTAGATCTGTTATTATGTTGAGCCTTGCGAGAAAACGTCGTGTTGGTAGTCTATTGTGGTAGAGCAACCAAATAAAAGTTTAATTTTAGGTTGTATATGTAACTTCCATATCCAATTGAATTTTGTGTAGTTATTCACGGTTCGTCCTAACCTTTTTTCCAATGCATTGTACATTGGTTTTACACTAAAATTACCCTTCGATGTTAAATCCCGATAAATTTAGTCTGCGTTGTAATTTTTCAAGGATATATAAGTTGTTAATATCAACTATTTTATATCGTCGGGTAATTCAAAAGGTAACTTGGACCACTCCCATCCAGCGGAAGTAAACATAGTAGAGATTTTGATATTATGATTTGTTGATGGTAAGAGGACATAAATTAAAAAACGAGTTGTTGTACTCACCCTCACCCATGGGTCATGCCAAAAGTTTATGTGCGTGCCCTTCCCTATCCTCCACTTTAATCCAACCTGGCAGTATTGCCATCCTTTCAAAACATTAGTCCAAAATTGTGAAGGATTTGTTGATATGGCACTGTACAAGTATTTATTAATGAGCGTTTTTGCCCAAAAAGTTTGTGGTGATTGAAAGACTCGCCAAGCTAGACTTGCAAGTAAAGCATTATTTTTTTTTTTACGAATCTTTTGAATTTCCAAACTTCCTACCTCCTAAGGATTTGTGATATTCTTTCAATTAATAAGGTGTATCTTTTTTCTTGTCAAAGTAGTTCCCCATAAAAAGTTGCATTGGTATTGTTCCAATTTGTTAATGATGTTTGTTGGATGTAAATGTATTACATGATATGATTGGGTAAGTTATTCAGTGTTGATTTTATAAGAGTAGTTCGTATCGCCATCGTTAGGAAATTTGTTTTCCATCTGGCAAGTCTCCTTTTAAAATTGTCCAACAAAAATAGGAAACCACTTTTCTTGGGACGCGATTGGAAAATTGGAAAACCTAAATACTTTCCAAAGGATGTCCCTTCCTTAATTTGTAAAGATTTTAGGACAAAGTTTCGATCATTTTCTGCATAATTTTTTGGAAAATAATTTTTTGATTTTTCGAACTTTATTTTTGTCCTAAATGATGCGTGAAGTGATTTAGCACATCAATTATAGAATGACAACTCTTAGTATACATTTTGGAAAACAAGATGATATCATCCGCAAAGAAAAGATGTGAAGAGTTGGACCTAACTTGGACAGATGGAGCTGCCATTGTAGATAGTCAACAGATAAGGAAATGCTACGTGACAACATTTCCATACACATTATGAATAAATATGGTGACAAAGGATCACCTTGATAAATACCTCTTGATGGGTTGAAATATTGTGTCCTGGATCCATTTATTAGTATGGAGATGGATGTTGTTGTAACACAAGACATGATTAAGGTGATCAAAGATGTTGGAATATTGAAGTAAATGAGAACCTTTCTTATAAACGACCATTCCAATCCGTCACACACTTTTTCCAGATCTAGCTTTAATATCATAGAAGAAGACTTTCCTTTCATATTAGCAAACTGATTTAAAGTTTCATGTACTATTATAGCATTATCAGAAGCTCGTTTACCTTGTTGAAAGCTAGTTTGTGCAGGGCCTATAATCTTCGCAATTATTGGCTTAAGTCTGTTGACAATAATCTTAGTAATAACCTTGTAGATTGTATTACACAAACTTATGGGTCGATATTGTTGAATAGTGTTAGCATGTCTTACTTTAGGAATAAGGCATATGTAAGTTCTATTAAAATCATGGGGAATGGTCTTTGTACTGAAGTTTTGATGGCAATAAAGATCCACCTTAGCACCCACATCATATATGTATCTTTGGTAAAAGAAGGGGTGAAGTCCGTCTGGACCAGGAGCCTTATATGATTTAAAAGTATATAAAGCATTAGTGATTTCCATATCATTAAGAGGCTCCTCTAATCCTCGAGAATCATTACTAGATAATAGATGTGAATTAGAGTCTGTTTGATTTTTACAAGAGAGCAGTTCATCCGTAGTAAATAATTTTTTGTAATAATCAAGAATTTGATTTTGTAGCTCATTTTGGTCTAAGGTCCAATTACCCACCAAGTCTTTTAGGGAAGTTATTATATTCCTCATGCGCCTATGAAAAGTTGTCATATGAAAATATTTGGTGTTAGCATCACCATCTTTTAGCCAAGAGATTCTGACTTTAATTTCCAAAACTCTTCTTCCAAATGTAAAATGTTGCTATAATCAATTGTTAAATAATTTTTTAAGTTTTGTAGGAAGATACTGGTAGGGTAATGGATCGAATACTGTATCCCTGATAGCCTTGCTAATATTTTCCTCTTTTGTTGAAAACTGTTTCCAAAATTATTTTTGTTCCACGGGTGGCTACTGCTAGGGAATTTTTAGTAGTTTCAAGTAGAGGTGATTTATCAGCCCATGCTTGATGTACTAGCAGTTGAAACTGCGGGTGTGATGCCCACATTGTTTCAAATCTAGAAATCGTATGTTGTAAGGGCCGACTTGGTTCTAATGTTATGAGCATAGGGCAATGATCAGAGTACGTTCGTGGTAAGTGTTGTATTGTCGCCTCTGGATATAAATTTAACCAATCACAGTTAGCTAAACAACGATCAAGTCGTTCTAGAATTTTATGGCCATGTCTATGCTTGTAAGTCCATGTAAAACGACTTCCCTGAAACCCTAAATCAATTAATTTGCAATAATTAAGACAATTAGAAAAATTATCTGCTTTATTATTGCTAATAGGAAGTCCCCCAAATTTTTCTCGTGACTCAAGAATTATATTAAAGTCCCTCTATTAACCAAGGCATATGAACAATATCATGAAAATTCATTAAACTATTCCAAAGTATATTACGTAACTGGTAGTAAATGCTAGCATAAATTGCAGATAGTATCAATTTAGGTTTAGTAGGACATACCTGGACAAGGCAGTATATTTCTTGTTTAGAAATCCTCATCTCCCGCACATTGATTTGATCTTCATTCCATAGCACTACTAGGCCACCTATGAGGCCATTAGTAGACACCTGGGACATATTTGTGAAGTGGAAGTCTTCACGAATCCTTGCATGTGCGTCTCTAGTAGTATAGCTAACACTGGTCTATGATTATCTAGTAGTGACCTAAAGTATCGTCTAAACTCAGGATTGTGTGATCCCCTACAGTTCCATACTATGAGATTCATATAAGTATTAGAGTTGTTGAATGGACCTGATGAGCTTGGAGTCATAGGATTGACAACATGAGTTGTTGTCTGTTCCTGACTCATTACTGAAGGATTCTGACAAAGTGTCGGGATTATGACCATGGCATATTTCCCTACTTCTCGATTCGTTGTTATACGAAATTTAGGCATTTGATTAGCTCTGGTGGGAATTTGAGAATGAACTTTTTTCCGTACTACTCTTTGAGGTAGTAAAGTTGGATGCCCTTTAGCCACAAGAACTTTGTTCTTGTTTCCCTCATCTCTGCTAGAATCTCTGCCAATTCCTATCGTGTTTGTGTGTCTAGTGCTTTTGGAGAGGGTGGGGGGATTGTGGTGGTGTTTCCTGTGGTGTTAGAGTTTCAATTGGACTGCTCGGAGTCGAGTGTGGAGATAGTAGATTGAATGAATTGAGTGGCTGGAACCAAGGAGCATACATATGTCCCTAGTGATGTGGTGGGTAAAATGGTAGAAGGTTGAATGTTGGATTCACTTAAGTGGTCATCGGATTCATGGGATATGTCCACAGTTGTGGAGTTGAAGTGGATGGTTGGTGCTCTAACATTAGAGGTGTTTGTGTTGTATACCACTGATTCTAGGTGTATGCCTCCATTCCTAGTCGCATCCCCTCCGTTACCATCTCTGCTAGATGTGTTGGATTTTGGACTAGAAGAACAACCTCTTGATTGTTCAATTCCATGGTGAAAATCAAGGCATAACCCTGTAAACCCATCTCCAACCATTGATTGAAGTGGTTGGTCTATTGTGATCGGTTGTGTAGATCACTGGAGTGGTGATGTGTGGTAGTTGCGGACCCTGCATGGTTAGCTTTGGAAGGTGGAAGAATTGGTTGTTGTTGTGAATATTGTCCCTTAGGTATGTGTTGTTTTGGTTTCCCGGAAAAGTTATTTGTTGCATGTTTGGTATCTGCAGAAGTATGTTTAGTAGTGTTTGAAGTTTTTGAAGGTATTAGTAATTCCGATGTATTTGAAGAGCCTGAATTTTCTGTGTTTATGAGGTGTGCTAGTGGTGCAAGTATTGGAAAAAACAAAATCTCATTGGAATTGTTTGGGTTGCCATGCAAGTCTTCACATGGATTGTAATGATTGTGTTTGCATGGGGTGTAAGAAGGGCTATGTTCTTTAGTAGTGTAGAGCACTGTAGCATGCAAGTTGTTGTTGCTCTTGCTTATGTGTATTGTAGTAGGGGCCTAGTTGTGTAAGTTAACATTTGGGTTGTCTATTAATAATTGTTCTTGGGGTATGAGTGGGATCTTATGTGGAAAGGGAGGCTGATGTGTCTTTGTGGTGTTAGAAAGCGTGTGCTGTTCTTTCAAGCATGAGAGTGTTTGAGACAGTAAATTATTACAGTTAGTACTAGGGTTATGAAACTTTTCATTGGTTAAAAAGGGTTGTGGGGCTATGTTACTAATTGATTGGCTATGAGGAGGCTGCAACATTAGTTGCTTGTTTGCAGAAGGTATGTGTTCCCTAATTGGGCCAATCAGAGTTGGGCTTGTACTCATTTGGTCATCACTTACCAAGGTTTGTTCCAAGTCGGCTAATGGATCAAATTTATTAAGGATTTCCTTGTCGGGCCTCTTAATTGCAGATGAATCGGGCAAGGTTAGATGGCCCAGTAAGGTTCGAAAACTTACCTGGTGTGGATTGCCCCAGAGGTTGCGCTGCCACTATAGCCACCTTGCTTGTGGTGGTGGCACCGTATTTGGAGTTGAAGTTAGCTTTCCTTGCGAATTTGACCATTTTACATCACGTCTTTTGCGCATTGTTTATCGCCTTAAAGGAGGTTGAATTTGAATTTTTGTTGAATTCATCGAGTGACATTTGTGTAATGAAGGAGCAGTTTCCTTTTGCATGACAAAATCATCCACAATTTGTGCATAGCAAATTGAGTCCCTCGTATAGAAGTGTCTGCTTAAGATGGTTAATGTGTACATGTGTTTTTAGGGGTTTCTCTAAAGGTACCTCAGTACGAATACACTCATACCTTCCCCTGGTAGTTGTGGAAGTGCATGTATCTACTTTTAACAATTGTCCCAACTTTGATCCAGCCCTTTGTAGTATTTCTAACTCATAAAATTCAATCGGAAGTTCCGGGAGGCGTACCCAGATAGCTGAATAAGTTAGTGGTGTAGATGAGGCGATAAACTTGGACTCCCATTTTCGTACAGATAGAAAGTGGTTTAATATAAACCATGGTCCTCCATGGAGAGCCTTAATCATATTTCTTCCTTTTCAAATTCGATAAGAAAGAAATCATATACTAGACCAATGATAGGGAGATCTTCAATCGGCTTCCATAAAGATAGGAGCTTGTTCTTTAAAATTTGATGTGCAACTTTCCTGCCAAAGACCTTTATTATTACCGAGTATTTCCAAGGTGAATATAAACATGATTTATCGATGAAAGTAATAGAATAAAAATGTCCTCATCTGTATTGTTTTGAGTGCTTTCGTCAAAGAGGACTAGTTGATTGGCTTGATTTTGTTGATTACTAAGCGTTGGTGATAGGTATTATATCAAAGTTTGAAGGAAAGTTGCAGGTGTTGTAGTTGGACCATTATCATCGATTTTCATTAATGGAGTTTTGTGTATCAGATTTTTGAAGAGGATCGGCCATTGGTTAAGTTATGTTGTATATGCAGTAAATGTGCGTTTCAGGGTGGTTGTGATTGTATTGGAAAAGAGTGATGAAATTTATGAAGGGAAAAGACAGAAAAATTTAGAGAGAGAAGTTCTCACATCTCTCTAAGTTTTTTCCTTATATAGCTATCTCCTCATTCAACAAACACAAAATCTATTTATTTCCTCCATAGTGAAAAATTACGTCAAGTATAAAAAGTCATCCCATTGATTTAGATGGTAAGCCTTCCATGTTCACATTTGGAAAATAGACGAACACTAAATTTTCTACAAGTACCAAAACATCCTACAAGTTAACACTATCAAAGTCTCAACAAGTTTATGAAAAGTAGACAAACTTCTTCTTGGAACATGATTTTGCGAATGAAAAGTTTTGTCTGAAATTAAGTTCTAACTTAATGTTCTCGTTCACTTTAAGTGAGAGTTAGGAAAGGCACTAATAATAATTAAAATCACAAAATGTTCATGCTTCTGTAGCTTAGAAGCATGAATTGAAAATAAATGCAATTATTTCCTCTCAATACAGTGCTCCGCTTCTTTTCTTCTCTCTTGTGTTCATGTATGGCGGTATGAGATTAAGGATTTCGTTGTTAATTCATCAGAGTTTCATCATGGTATCAAAGCGGTGAAATGCAAGTGTGTGAGATGGAAATCTAGTTGTTAGGAAAGAACAAGCTAGGGTTAATCGACGAAACTCTTAAAAAGGGGGATTTCGACATGGAACAGGGTCATCAATGGGACCAATGCAATATTACTGTCCTAGGGTGGATTATGAGCTCAATATCGAGAGAATTGATTTCTAGGATACTATATGTGAGAGATGCGAGAAAAGTCTGGGAGGATTGGAGAGAACAATTTGATAAAGTGAATGCATCACGAGTGTATCAATTACACAAAGCAATAACAACAATTTCTCACGGAATAGACAGTGTATCCGTCTATTTCAGTATATTTTTTTAGCTCAAATATTTGTGGAATAATTTGACAATATGGTTCCTTCTCCGTGTGATTGTTCTAGATAAAAAATATTTCATTGAATTCATGCAAAAATAGAAGGTCTTGCAGTTTCTGATAGGATTGAGCGATAGCTATAATCAAGCACGTCTTCAAATTCTTATGACCAACCCAACACTAAGTATTAACAAGGCATATTCCATGCTTAATGAAAGGGAAAATTATCAGAGATCAGTAGCTAATGCCTCTGTTTTTGGTGAAGGGATTGATCTAGCTGCTTTGCTAACTCGTAAATGAGGGAATTACAAAAACTATCAGAAGCCAAAGAGAAACCAGAATGTGCAATGTGACTTCTGCAAAATGAAAGGTCATACAATGGAAGGATGCTATAAGATAATTGGTTACCCTTAGGATTTAAAGCACAAGAAGAAAGGAAGTACAAGCACAACATGCAATGTCCAAGTTGAAAATTATAATCCATACCTTCCAATTGTTAATGAAAAAAAGGGTGATATATCGTATGCAATAAAAGAAGGGAACTGGCAAAGGACACCTCAACTCACAGCAAACCAATATGATCAAATCATGAAGTTTCTCAACAAGAATCTTACAAAGAAGTTATGGCTAATATGACAGGTACAACTTACTCCTTTTTGGATAAGGTAGCAAAAGGAAACCAGATAGTAGACACAGGGGCGACCAATCATATGGTTGATTATTTAGGTATATTAACGGATGTTAAAAACATTAGTCCTACCAGAGACAAAAGAGTACACCTACCTAATGGAGATTGTACACTTGTGTCACATGTTTGTAATTATAAAATCACAGAGACAAGGGAGGTACAAGATCAAGATGTGTTGTATGTTCCTGATTTTTTTTGGTAGGATATAAACTCATGTTTTAATCATAGTTTGCACTCAAATTACTGTATTTTACTTGGGTTTGAGCTTAAATATTAGTGTATTGCATTTATTATATTTTTTATGCCTTGCAAAAAATGATTCCTAGCTATTAAGATAATTTGGAGATAATTTGAACAGGTTGGAGCTTTGAAGTCTGAGTAAAGACCCAAGAAATTAAGTTGGGATCACGTTCACGAGTCGAGCACCAAGTCGGGATATCAAAAAGTGAGAAAAGAATTACTCTGAGAAAAATGCACTACTGTGTCGCGCCATGCGTAGCGGGGCGCTAGTGAAAAATTCATGCAAAGTGAAAAAAAATCAATTCTCTGAAGATCCTCACTAATGTGGCACATGGGACGCCGTGCCAGTGTATTTTCGCGGTCCAATTGTCCCACTTCGGCTTGGAAAGGGTAGTTTCGCCCGGACCTGTTCCCACATGGTATAAATAAATCAATAACACGAATTTTAGAGGACTTTTGACCTGGGAAGCTTTAGAAGAGCATTGGAGGCTACAAGACACAGGATTTCATCATCTTTCCATCAATTCTATATGGGAATTTTGGATTGTAACGTTAGATTGATGCTTTCTTACTCTTTAATTATATTTGTGATGAATTCCTCATATGATTATGGAGTAGTTTCCCTTATGGTCTAACGGATATGGTATTTTGATTGATATTTTGTGGATTTTAACTCTAGTTCTTTGCTGAATTCGTTTATGGAGCTTTAAATTGTTGCAACTTTATTCACTGATTCATTTAATCGAAAGAGGAATATGTTGGCGATTATATTTGCACTATTTTGTTTGGTTTAATTTAGTGATTCTATTAGTACTCGAGAGCTTGTTGAGTTGTTGAGTAAATCAAGTTAAGAGAATATTTGAGAGACGTTTTCCTGAAGACTAATCCATTAACACATGCTTGCATATTTTCACAGTGCTTATATTAGTTCACCTCGTACAGTTAATATTTAATCGAGAGAGGAGTCTTGACTACACGTTTGAACCAATCATCAAGTGAATTCGTGAGAATTATTAGAACATTAGAGTTAATTAAACTAGAGTTGGGTTCCACGTAGCTATCTTGCACCTATCTTGTCATGAACCTTATTTCTCACATTGATAAGAAACCAACTTTGCTAATATCTAGTTCTTTGCAGTCAATTATCAATTGCTTTACTTTAGTAGTTAATCGTAGTTCGTAATTATTCCAATCAAGTTTTGATCACCCTGAATAGCAGTTAAATCATAAATTACTAGAGCATTGTTTAAATCTAATCCATGTGGAGACAATAATTAAACTATATTATCTTTGTCTAGTGAGCATAAATATTTTGTTGTGTTTTGCGCTCATCAGTTTTGCATACAACTTGTTTTCTGTGTCAAAGGTAACTAGAGACCTGCATTGTTTTCTCTCGTTTTACCCTAATTTTTGCTTATTCCAGAACCTATAAAATGGGAAGGTGGCGGAGATTGGCAGGGAGAAAGACGGACTTTACTTGTTGGTCCCAAAAGCTTCTCTTAGGGCAGGAAGTAGTACACAACCAACAGTTAAAGGACAATGGTGGAAAATTTGTGAACTCAGCAATCCAGGATCTATGTTAGTCCATGGGAATAATTCACCCGAGGACATGTATTTATACACCTCAGCATAATGGTGTGGCTGGGAGAAAACACACGCATCTCCTTGAAGCTTCCAAGGCGTTCAGATTTCAAGGTCATATTCCAATGCAATTCTGGTGACACTTTATCTTAGCTGCATCATATGTCATCAATAGATTACCATCACATGTACTTAATGGTAAGTCACCTTATGAATTATTTTTTGGAAAGAGGCATTCCGTCTCTCATCTAAGAACAATGGGGTGTTTATGTTTTTCAAGTGACCTACCTAAATTTTATAAGTTTGCAAGCAGAGTTGTCAAGGCAGCATTTATGGGGTATTCTGGTGTTACAAAGGGGTATGCCCTCCAAGATTTAGACAGGCACATGTTCTTTGTCAATAGAGATGTGGTTTTCAAGGAATTTGTATTTCCCTTTCAAGTTCAAATTGATGCCTTGAGATAGCCACTCTACCCTTGCATTCACCAGTACTACTGATATTGATTTTGGAGTTGCAGGTGTTAGTGTAGGAGATACTACTTCTACACCTGAACAGATGTATGCCTCAGATAATAATGCAAGAGATACCACTTCTACACTTGATCGGGTGAATGCTTCAGATAGCACTGCATCCTTACTTGATGTTGAAAGTTCACCTTATGCTGCTATAGATAACTCTCCTCCCATAGTCAGTGATCTTGAAGGTGCCACATAATTCCCCTCCCCTCATACTGTAGACACAACTGCTAGTCTATTAAGAAGATCACAGAGGGAGTCTAAGGAACATGTTGGGCTGACATATTATGTCACCACTATGAAGTTAGTTAAAAATGTGGTATATCCAATCCAAAACTATATCTCCTGTGACAAGCTTTATTCTTCCTACCAGGCCTATCTAGGTGTCTTTTCTTCCATCATGGAGCACAAAATCTTTCAGGAAGCCTCTAAAGATATAAGATGGTTTGAAGCCATGCAAGTTGAGGTTCAAGACTGGCAGGACAACAAGACCTGGGAACTGTTTCCTTTACCACTAGGGAAGAAAACAATAGGTTGCAAATGGGTGTACAAATTCAAGCTCAAGGCTAATGGAGATGCTGAGAGATTCAAAACTAGGTTAGTAGCTAAATGTTACAACCAAAGAGAAGGTCTTGATTACAATGAGAATTTTTCTCCTGTAGTTAAGATCACTACTGTGAGAATTGTCCTTTCCTTAGTAGCACTACACAACTGGCCAGTTCATCCGCTAGATGTGTATAATGCATTTCTGCAAGGTGACTTAGATGATAAAGTATATATACAATTGCTATTGGGTTTTACATGTCGGGGGGAATCAGCGATGGTATGTATACTTGTAAAATCTCTCCATGGTATGAAATATGCAAGTAGACAGTAGAACCTAAAGCTGACAGAAGTCGTGGTTCAATTTGAGTTTAAACAAGCAACTTAGGTCACTCATTGTTCATTAAGAGGAATGAAGCAGACATAGTTGTGATACTTATATATGTGGATGACATGTTGGTCACAGGAAACAACCTCCAATTGATTGAGACCACTAAAGTCTCCCTATAACAAGATTTCAAGATTAAAGACTTAGGTGAATTAAAAAGTTTCCGTGGAATGGAGTTCATTAGATCCGATAAAGGTATTCTGATTAACCAAATGAAGTATGGACTAGAAATAATATCTGATTTAAGGATAGGAGGAGCAAACCCAACCTGGACTCCATGGAGGAAAATGTAAAGTTGACAGTTCCAGAACTTGACAAATTAGATGGCACAATAGAAAATCAACTGTTAGAAGGTGCATGGTAATATCAGAAACTTATTGAAAGTTATTGTATTTAACCATGTTCAGGCCATACATTGATTCTCAGTACAGACTCTGAGTCAATTTATGCAGCAACAAGAACTCTCATTAGGATGCAGCTGTAAGAGTGGTGGAGTACATTAAAAGGGAGCCAGGACTAGGAATCTTACTAAGCAGTCAAAGTTCAAATGAGCTTAATGTTTTTCGTGATGCTGATTGGCTTCATGTCCTAACACTAGAAAGTCAATGTCATGGTATCTAATTAAGTATAGGGAATCCCAGTTTCATGGAAATCCAAGAAACAAAGCATAGTTTCTAAAAGCTCAGCTGAAGCTGAGGATAGGAGCCTGGCCAGCGCACTCTCAAAGATTGTTTGGATAACAACATTGTTGAAGGAGTTGGGATCAGAAGTAAAGCTACTAGTGAATGTGTATAGTGACAGTAAAGTTGCATAACAACTAGCATCAAATCCAGTATTTCACGAGAGAACAAAGCACATAAAAATTGACTATCATTTTATTAGACAAAAGATTCAGAAGGGTCCGGTGAAAACTTAGTACATCTGTTCTAGAGATCAGCTAGTAGACATTCTCACCAAATGCTTGGAAAGACCCCAACATGAGTATCTAGCTGGCAAGCTCGGTGTGCTAAATGTCTTTGCACCCTCTGGCTTGAGGAGAGAGGTGATGAAATACGGATGATATATCTGCGAATGTACAGTAGCAGAAGCTCTTATTCGGTTAATTAGTTGTAAATGAACGTACACAGAGGATGTTAGTTAGGTAGTTAGTGGAAGTTGAGCTGTCTATATATGTATGGTTATTTCCCTGTAATATAACACGTTTTCATTTTCTCTCAATACAATACTGTGCTTCTTCTCTTGTCTCTTGTGTAGTTGTGTTCATGTATGGTAATATCAAATTAGGGCTTCCATTGTTAATTCATCAGAGTTTCATCACTTGCTTCCGAGATGATGAGACTAGGATAACAGATTCTTCATTGATTCATAGTTTTTGGACATTAAACTTGAAACTTTGTTTGAAGTACTTGTTTGGAAAATAAAAGAAATTGCCTTCAAAACGCCTTTAGAATACTTTACATAAACTTTCTTGGAAACATTAAGAGCCCGTTTGGGCATATGAAATTTTTTCCTTTTCTCCAAAAAAATTTCACTTTTTTCCAAAATCAGCGTTTGTTCGTAAAATTTTCAATTTTCACTTGAAGATGCATTTTGGAAATTTTCAAAAATTTGAAAAACTCCAAAAAGATATTTTTCAAAATTTTCACTCAAATTACTCACAAAACTTTAAAAAAAATACCCAAAACTATATTCATGTCCAAACACAACTCTATATTTCAAATATCATTTTCACTTGAAAATTATTTTCACCTTTCTGAGAATTTTACAATCTTATATCCAAACGCCCACTAAAAGTTAAATATCCAAACACCTCTTGCAATAAAAAATTCCAAAACTTATCAAGAAACCCAACTAATATCCACACACCTGTTCAATTTTTTCTCCACAAAGAGTTGCACGAACGGGTATATATATATGCATTTAAAAAAAGAAAGGAATAATCTTTTGCATTAAATCTAGTTTCCTGAAAATGCTGAGAAATATCTATCATGGTAAATACCCAACTAGTATATTGTTGCAATAAAGTTCAGAGTGAAACTAAGGAATGAGTAACTTTATTGTATGCAATTAGTGTAACTTGAAATCTATATTTAATGTTTTTGGGTGGTTATTTAACTAATTTGTGCTTTCAAAAAAGAAAAAAGTAGGAGGTGATAAATGGAGAAAACAAAAAGTAAAAAAGTAGAAAGTGATGGTTTATGACTTTTGTGATGGGAAATACATCCATAAATATCGGCTGACGAGGGAAAAGGAAAGCTTACGTCGAAAGAAAGAAGTGGATCAAGAGCCAAAAAGGTGGTCAAAATTATCACAATTTGCGAGGAAGCCCGTAAATACCGCATACTTTTATAGGCACTCTCCTTTCATTTCTCACTTTGTAGTATGAGTGTGTAAAGAACAGAGAAGAGATATGGAGTCAAGACTTAGAAGAATAATCTCACAACTCTTTTGTACACACAAGAATAACCTAAAGTTTCTTAGCATAAATCTAGCCACAAGCTATCCTAACCTTAATGAGCAAGTCAAGGCATGAATTTCCTTTTCTTTTGTCTCTACCTTCATGTTTTCTCTATTCTTGGCCCCTTTTGTTTTCTTCCCCTTAGTTATGTTCTACCTCAAAATCAAGATTATATAATATATCATGCCGAAATCACATGGAGGGATTCTTGTTCCCTTCATTCTAATATTAATTTCAACTAATATGATAGCCCAAAAATCTATTGTGTTTGGGTTCATTGATCATGATCAAGTTTCAAAAAGACCTGATCCTCTGCACCAGTTCAAGTTATATAACGGAACTTATAATCTTGGCAACAAGCACTATTGGGCTGTAAGTTTTATTTATAATGAAATTAAAAAAAAGTTACTAAGTTTTGATTGCTAACAAGGGAAGGTGCTGATATGTATTTGTTTTTTTCCTGAAATTTATAGTCTGCAGCTTTCACAGGCATCCACGGATACGCTATTGCTGGGATTTGGTTATTATTTGGATTGGGATTTGGGAGTTATATGATATTTAAATATTTCCGTGGCAACTCAACCACTACCATTGTTGACTATCCACCTTCTTCCTACATTTTGATGTTCTTGCTCGTTCTTCTGTTTACCATTCTTGCCATGTAAGCTGTGCTTATTTCTTGTTTTTTGGATTTCGACTATCAAATATGTTGGAGAACTATTTTTGAACTGATTCTATGCTCTGTTACAATTTTAGAAAGAAAATACACACGTTTGTTAAGATGAGAAGGAAGTTGTTTCAGGAAATAACTTTAGTAGTAAATAATACTATATCATATTCTCAAGTAAATAAGTAAAAGGACACGTTGATTACAAAGCCAGAAAAACAAATATTTTGCATCTTATCTTGCTAACAACGTTGTGTATGCATTTTGGAAACCACTCTAGAAGTTTTCTATTCGTGAATTATTCTTATTTATATTAGAGTAAGTTCAATATATGATTTACACATCTAAAATCAATATTTTACTTATATACACAGCGTAATTTTTTATAAAATTTTGGTGAAGTTGACCACCCTTTGCATATAAGGTGTCTTCGCCCTTGAGTAAGTTGTCTCGTTTTATTTTCAGGCAACTAGTACACTTGTTACAAAGGTTAACACTCTCTAGAAGTTAAAAGTCATTATTAAATGCATTTTTCTCCGAAAAATTAATCTAGATAGTTGTTCACCTAATCTCTCAAACTAAAATAGTAGGTGAATATGTATAACTGTGTGTAATCAATGTATATAGGCTAGAAAAAGTAAGCATTGAATCTGACCGGCTATCAATCCCTTTCTTCTCCCCTGCTTAAAATGATGATTAATGACCTATATAGAAAGAAGAAGAGTGATTGATGTGTCTGCTTAATTTTTGTATGGAAGAGTTGCAAGCAGTGTTATTTTGGCTGCAAACAATGGTTTTGAACATAGAGTGGAAAGGCTTCGCCAAACAATTTTTGATGCTGGTGGGGATACTCGTCATACAATTAGAAGAGTAATAAAGGTTTTGCTAAATATGCAAACTGTTTTAAGCCCTTATGATTCAGTAGCAAACCAGATGTTGAATGTTACAACTCATAGACTTCGACGAGGATCTATTATGATTCAACAGTTTGTTGACAAAACCAGACATTCAAGTAATGAAGCAATTACAAGTCTGTAAGTCATGACTTCATTCCCTGTGCGATTGTCCTTCTATGTTCAATATATCTCTTTCATTTAACCTATTGCTCTGTTTTGCAGGTATGTTGCAAATATTGTTGTTGTGACTGTCAATTTGGTATTTTTGGTTAGTGCATTAGGTGAGATTCTGTCACACATTGCATTTTTTTTATTAGTCTTATTACAATGTTTGAAAGTATAAGGGGAGACTTGGCGTAACTGATAAAGTTGCTGCCACGTGACCAGGAAGTCACGAGTTTAAGATGTGGAAACAGACTCTTGCAGAAATGCAGGGTAAGACCGTGTACAATAGACCCTTATAGTCGGACCCTTTCCCGGACCTCGTGCATAGCCGGGAGCTTAGTGCACCGCGTTGTCCTTTAGCATATTTGAAAGTAGATGTACTTCAATGTTTGGGTGTCAAACTAGAGAGGTTGTGATTTTGTGTGAGTTGTAATAATACATGCTACTTATTACAGTATTTCTACTTTTGCGATCATCTTTGCTATTGCTTTTTTCTGTTTAGTTCTTTCTAACGTACGTGTAAATCGACCAACGACATGGTTAGACTAATGGAATGCTGCTTTGGCTCAGTTTTGCTTGTTTGGCATTGGCCTCTTGGATTTATAATGTAAGTGACATTTTGGCTCTTCTAATTAATGGACACATAATTATCACCTTTATATTATGAGGAAGCCTAAACTGCTGTTAATGTTTATTATTGTGTTTAATTTTAGAATAATCTTTTGCTGCTGGATTTTGACAACTCTAAATTGGGTGCTGACTGGCTTTGATTTCTTTTCCCATACGTGAGCACACATCCTATTCTCTCCCTCTCAATTAACGTTATTTTAGTACCATATATAATTTTGGCACATGTTCTATATGCAGCTTTGCAGAAGACACGTGTTCAGCTTTAGAGGACTTTCAACAGAATCCCAAGAACAATAGCTTGCAACTTATACTTCCCTGTGCAGAAGCTGGAACTTCTGATAAAATATTGGTGCAGATTGGCTCCACTGTCCATAATTTCATAACTCAGGTACTCTTATCTACTCAAATTATAGTTGAAACAATAGACGAGCATTACTGAGGCAGATTAATTTTTTTTTTTTTTTTGGTTGATTTCCAGCTAAATTCTAAGTTGACAGAGGTGCAAGGATTAGGATTAAATAATATGGGAGAAAATAACTCAGGAAAAAGAGGAATTTGCGACCCTTTCTCTGGTGCACCTAATTTCAGCTTCACCCCTGATCTCTGCCCTAAGGATACTATACCAATTGGAGAACTGAAATATGTAAGTTTTAAGCAGTAATTTACAGAACATGAATAAGATTCTTTACGGCTCATCTAGTTAAAAATTGGAAATTTTCTTCGTGTAGGTTCTGTCAAGAGTGACATGTTATGGAGAAAATTCTACAGCCAATTGCTTAGGTGAAGGAAGATTCATTCCACATGCATCATCCATGATGTTATTTGCTTACACTGAATCTATTCAAGACTTGATAGAAATATTCCCTGATTTATTGAGCCTAACTCAGTGCTCCACAGTAAAACAAGCATTTTCCAACATTTTACAGTACCAGTGCAGGCCATTTAGAATTTCAGCACGAATACTATGGTCATCTATGTTGTCACTTTCAATTATAATGGTACTTCTGGTATTAACTTGGATAGTCAAAGCTCATCAAGAAAGAGGAAGAAGCTTTAGTACGTGTTCCATTGTACCTATATCAGCCTAACGGTGCCAAGAAACTTGGCCAAAAACAGATATTGTGCAGGCAATGTAAAGAAGATGTAGATGGTTTGCCATTTTTTCTTTTTCTTTTGACAATTATAGTTGAAGTAAGTATACAGTATACTCTTTCCCCTGAAGTCGCAAGACGCCAAACAAATGGGGGTTAAGTTATACATACAGAAATAGAGAATATCTACCAAACATGTACTCCACTTGATTTATTGGTTCTAGTCATGTACATATTTTGGCATGATTTTGCTTGATGGGTACTTGAGGCTAAGTGTTGCCGTGTATATTTGCTAAATTGGCAGATTTGTAACACTACTTCTTTACGTATACACTACCTCTTGATTGATTTTAATTCTGTCTGATCATTGGATTGTTGTGAAGCTTACAGGATCACTTTCTGCATATTAGTGAAAAGCTTTAGAAAAAAATATCAACATGTTTACCACAAGAGCCCGTTTGGACATAAAATAAATTTTAACTTTTTTTTCGAAATCAGTGTTTGGCCATAAAATTTTTAGTTTTTACTTGAAGATGAATTTTGGAATTTTTCTAAATTTTGAAAACTCCCAAAAAGCTGTTTTTCAAAATTCTCACTCAAATTACTCACAAAACTTCAAAAACAACCAAAAATTATATATTGATTTCCAAACACAACTCTAATTTTCAATTTTCACTTGAAAACTTTTTTCATTTTTTTTGGGAATTATACAATTCTATGTCCAAACGCCCACTAAAAAAATATTAGGCATGTCACACATAAAAATAATATATTTTTTCTCTATTAATTTATAATTTTCAAAGTTAAATTATATATGGTATAAACTCCAGAGTTGGAATGAGTATTTTCCTAAAACATCCAAGATGCAATGCAGAAATAGAAACCTCGTTGACCAAGGAAACTAGGACACCTAATGTTGGTTGGCTACCTTGTAGTACTATTATTTCTTATGTTAAAGCACTTGACCAAACATAAAAAAAATTCTAAAGAAAATGATTCAAGTTTAGGCATAATGTAGCAGTAATACGTGTCTTGAAAATAAAGAACCACACATAACTAGTAGGAAATGGCACCTGTTCATTGACTATTGGTGATGACAATATATACTTGCCCGCAGAAAACTAGAGAAAATGAAGGTCGAAAAAGATCTCGTGAATACATTATTACTCAATGAATTGAATGCCTTTCTTGAATATTTTGACCTACACCGATCAGGTTGTCCATAGGCACCTCAAATAGTAACGATCATGCATTTAATAAGTCTATTAATACTACTTTCGGCTTCAAATAGTATTAATCTTCTAAACAAATTTAATTTATTTTATAATATTTAATGTTTTAAAAAGTAAAAAGTTATTTGTTTTTTTTTCATATCAACATTTAATGTTTCAATTAAAGGAATATTAATTAAGTGAAACTTTAAAAATATATAAAGAGACTAATTCAAAATGAAAATTATTAAATATCTTCTTTAAAGAGCATGAAAATTTTAAGAGACTCGAGTGAACATGCTTTCTTACCGCCAAAGGATGTGGTGCAGTGGATGAGAGTGCTCCTCCCTTAATTGGAGGTCTCGAGTTCGAACCCCGGGTATGAAAAAATCCTTGATAGGGGACGCTTCCTCCCGAATGAGGCCCTATGCGGTGCAATTCCGGATATAGTCGGGCTCCAATGCAAGTACCGGATACCGGATGGGAAACAAAAAAAAACATGCTTTCTTGGTTCACTAAGAATTTAGGATATGCGCATGTCACACTTCCGACACCAATTTTTCCAAAATATATTGGCCTCACAAGCAATTATTAAACGTAATTATGCAAGAACCAGACAAATCTAAAAGCTAGCTATATATAATAAATAATACTACTATATGAAGAAAGTGTTATTTTCTCTCCGAAAAATAGCAAAAAGGAGAGTTGTGATCGAATCAAATAGGAAAGATTATATGGTGTTGCTTAAGTCAACTACATAATTTAAGTTTTAAACCGGAGAATATAGTATTGAGCCTAAATGTGTTGGCAGCGGTGCTACAACTACAAGTACACTTAATCATAAAGTATAATTGAATGTATGAAGCAATCATGGGCGAAGGACTCGGATCCTTTGCATGATTTCACGTGAGGAGCCACCTTTGACGGGCTTTGAATTTGGACAGATCCAGCGGGCCTTCTTGCATGGACTTGGGCTTGCTTTGATGATGGGTAGAAAAAATTCCTGATTTTCTTTCCTCGGCGAATGAAGTTTCTGCCCTTGTTGAGTGAGTAAGGCCCGATCGAGCTTATGTGCATGCCAGGTCTTTCACCATTTGCTTTTCCTCGAGAATGTGAGACTGCTCACCCTCAGTAATCGTATTGTCCGCTCTTTTCATTGATTGTACAGCTTTCTCTAAACAAGGAATTTCTAGGGAGTCCTCCCAGTCGGCTAAAGGCGCAATGGCTTTTGGTTTTGAATCCGGCTAAGGTGTGAGCAAGGGTATCTTCTTTGGGGTCTATCACCATAGCCTTTTCCTTTAGCTATTACGCTATCCTTCTAATCGGCTAAGGTTGAATTTGCTTTTGCTTTAGTTGTTTATCATAGAGCGACCTTCTGTTCTTTCAGTTGTGTAAGCCTTCCACCTCTCTCTTAGCTTTGCATCTTTTCCATTCGGTCCAAGAACTAAGAGCGGTCGAAGTCCTGTCTCAGGGAATGGGCTTGAAGGCTAGTGGTCATATTAGTCGTCTAAGGGGAAATGCCTTTTCCGAGCCTATCCCCATTCGCCTATCGCTTTCTTGAGTTGATGTTTAACTTGCACCTAGAGGATTCAATCCTCCTTGAGGTTTTAGTGGGAGTTCCTTTTTGATGCCCATTCGCGAGTGGCTAAAGGGAAATTTGCTTGTTCCGATAGTGAGTCTAACCCCTTTCCCGTAGCATTCCATTCGAAGTAGTCGAAAAAGTCTAAGACGGAGAAAGTGGTGATGCTCTTTGATTGCATCCGCTTGCTTGATCTTTGATCGTCTAGCTGCCCTCTAAGGTAAGCCCCTTTCTTTAGCCTATGTTGTCTCAGTCTTGGATAGAGTCCATTACCTATCTTTCTTTGTTTGAATGAGACTATCTGATGTCCTTTCATCTCAAACTGAATTGAATGTAATAAGAGTGAAAAATTAGGAAATTTCGTACGAAAGGGAGGCTATGTAGTATGGCCCCTATCCCTTCTTTTTACGCCAGTTGCTCTGCTCCTTATCCCTTTGGGGCTAGACCTCAGCTCAGATCATCCTTGGATGCTAGCGATCCTTTCACCGAAGAACTCTTCAAAGAGGACACTGGCTTTCTATCTTTGAAGGGTTTACCCACAGACCAGAGGGTTAAGGCTCTCACCTTCTTTTCAAATCAAAGAAAGAAGAGCCCTTCGATTCGGGCCCTTTCCCACCTCCTTAGTATGAATTTTTTTTATACTTTTTCTTTGTTGCGTACTTAACCTGAACCCTGTCTATGAGTATAGCAATCCTTTGAATCTTTCCTAATCCGCTTTCTCATTTTCTTATGCCTTGGGAACCCAGTCTTTAGGAGAAGCAGCTGCTCACTCGTGACAATGGATGCCTGCTTATGTCAAACTATCCTCAATCTCTTTCCCCTAAAGCTAGGATTTTTTTCTTTCCTTCTCCTTCGACCCAAGCAAAAGGATTTCTATTCAGTTTATCAACTTTACCGTGCATGGAAGCAATCAAGCTAAAGCAAATGCACCTAAAGAATGGCTACTGGCCAGTGATCCTGCAAGACCCTAGACTCGCTCTGAGTCCCTCCCTCTGATGCCCTGACTCTCAGTCTCAATCAAGTAAGAAAGGGAACCCTTTTAGCTACGGCAATGGGTATAGACCTCTTCCCTCCNCGATTTTGATGTTCTCGGCATGTATAGACTCGTAGGAGGATAAGGATTTTAGTGATGTGATTTTTATCGAATTCCAATACATGGGCCCGGGGTTCGGGTTTGGCCAATTTCAGGATTTTTTTATAAATTTTATAATTTTCGAGTGGGCTTTGTTCCTTAGCATATATTGATGATGTAAATCTGATTTTATGTTAGATTTGGAGCAACCAGAGGGCGAGTCTAGAGGTAAAGGCATTGTGGGCTAGGATTTTAGCCAGTTTGAGGTAAGTAATATTTCCAAACTTGGTTCTGATAGTTCGAAACCCCAAACTATATGTTATATGACTATGATTAAGGTGAAGCACATGCCAAATGACGGGCGTGTGGGCGTGCATCATGTGATTTGTGGCCTGGTTCATCCCATGGAACCGTTTAGTAGCTATTATGGATTGATATCCGCACTCCTGTCAATGTAGTTAATGTGATTATGCTAGAAATCATGCTAAGTACTATGCTAAGGCTTCACGCCGAAAATGGTGAGACCTGAGTGGTTGTATATTGTTGTCTTCTTATGTGTTTTATTGACCTTATATACTCAGTCCTGTCATAGCATATCATATCATGTCTCAGTCTCGGTAATTATTTATTTTGTACATTATCATTTATTCGGGCTAGTTTATGCATCTGTGAGCCCATGTGAGCGAGACTGGAGAGTGATGAATGAGTAAGGCCGAGAGCCTGTTATGGATACAGAGCTATGGGATCGGACTGCATCTCACAGCGAGATATTGATTACTCCTTCGTTTCCTTGTTATAGCGCTTGGTCTAAGAGGAGCCCCTCCAGAGTCTTTACACCCCCAGTGAGCGCATTGATATTTGAGGGATGAATCTTCCCTGGACGTGGATCTTGTCCGAAGTTGATGATATGTGAGGGATGGATCGTCCCTAGACATGGATATTGTCCGAATGTTGTATTCCGGAGATGGATCTTCTTCGTGAGGATGGATTGGCCTTTCTTCTGTACTGAGTGACCACGGTCACCGGTGTTTATGCATATTCCGGGATGGATCTTCCCTGGGCATGAGAGCCATATGCAGTACTGAGTGGACTTTCGTGTGAGAGTTTTGAGCACTATGTGAATTCCCACACTGTTGATATATTGGCATGTAGAGTATAGTGAGTTATACATGGGATACTGATCATACCTGACATATGTTGTTTTCATTATCTGATAAAATTGTGAACATGTCCAAATTCTATACGTTGTCTTATTATAATTGCTGAGGTTTAGTCCGTCACTACCTCTCATCTCATAGTTTGGGTTCGTTACTTCTGAGTTGGTGTACTCACGTTACCCCATGCACCTTGTGTGCAGATCCAGGTACATCGAGACCCGGTAGTGGTTGCTTATTTGCTGTCAGAGCTTTCTTTCGGAGTCTTCGAGATAGCAGTTGGCGATCGCAGCCTCGTCTTCTCCTTCTTTATCTTCCTGCCGCATTTTTATTATTTCAAACTATGTTGTCTGCTTTTGTATATCGACATTTTTATTTGTAGTAGCTCATGACTCGGTGACACAAGTTTTGGGATTGGTTTTTTTATTTATGTTTTAATGGTGTTAAACCTCTAAACGCTTTATGAAATGAGACTCTTGCTACAAATATAGTAATATTTTTTCTGAAAACAACTTTAAGCAAATGAAATGTGTGGCTTGCCTGATTTCAAGATACGTGCCATCACAACTGGCTATTTTGGGGTCGTTGACAAGTTGGTATCAGAGCTCTAGGTTATATAGGTCTCATCAGTCATGAGCAAGTTTAGTAGAGTCTTGCGGATCGGTACAGAGACGTTTGTACTTATCTTCGAGAGGCTGCAGAACCCTTAGGAAAATTCTCACATTCATGAATTATGTCGTGCGAATCTGTTAATTCTAGAAACTAAACTTCTGTTGTTTAATTCTCCCAAAGATGGTGATGACTCGCGCTACCGATCAGGGTGACCAGACACCAGTGAGGTTCGTGAGAGGCCGCGGTCGAGGCTGTGGTAGAGGGATATGTGCATTCCGTGCAGCAACCGGGGCGGTACCCATAGAGCCACCTATTATTCAGGATCAGGTCCGCATCGCAGATGTTCCAGCGGGACCGGCTCAGGCACCGGCATTGCCTATTGTGATTCCGTGTCTTTAGCAGGCTCTGGCTCAAATTCTGACTGTGTGCACCAGTCTTACACAGACGGTCACTATTTTTGCTACAGCCGCTACTTCTCAGGCCGGGGGAGGCACTCAGACTCCAGCTGCATGTACACCTGAGCAGGTTATTCATGGGCTCCAGACACCGGGGGCAACCCCAGCCAAGCTGGTTGCCCCAGCTCATGATTTTGTGATCCTAGTGATGGCTGACGACGAGCAGCGCAAGCTGGAGAGATTTGGTAGACTTCAGCCTCCGGCTTTTAGTGGTACCGTGTGCGAGGATGATCGGGTCTTCTTGGACAAGTGTCAGTGGATTTTTCGCACAACACGGATATTGGAGACCAGTGGGGTCTCGTTCACTACTTTCCATTTCTCATCAAATGCATTCACTTGGTGGGAGGCTTATGAGAGGCGTAGGCCTGTTGGTGCAGCGCCCCTTACTTGGGATAATTTCTCCGTTCTTTTCTTGGATAAGTATGTTCCGCATTCCCGCATGGAGGAGATACGCAGGTAGTTCGAGCAGTTGCGTCAGGGGGACATGATTGTGATGTAGTATGAGAGGAGGTTCTCCGAGTTGGCCCGCCATGCTATCTATCTAGTTCCCACAGATAGGGAGAGGACCAGGAGGTTCGTTGATGGCCTCACTTATTAGCTACGGATTTTTCTGACTAGGGAGAGGGTATCTGGTGCTCTTTGGAGGTGGTGGATGACATTTCCAGAGAGATTGAGTCAGTTTGTCGCCAAGAGAGATTCAAGAGGGAGGCCAAGAGGCCTCAAGGATCTGGTAGTTTTGGTGGTGTTCCTTCAGGAGGGCAGTCCCAACACGACAGAGGTTGTCCATTCAGACCGGCTCAGCCAGGTCGCTCAAGTTATCGTGGTGGATTAGCTGGTCGTGGTACTCACAGTTCTCATCAGGGACATCCATCATTCAATGCTCTTCTAGACCAGAGTTCATCTCGAGCACCATCGATTCAAGGTTCTTTTGTGCATGGTTCTTCTAGTGGTTATCCAGGTGTTAGGGGTCCCCTTTAGTCCCCACCGTCATTTGCTGAGAGGGGTTGTTTTGAGTGTGGTGATATGGGTCATATCAATAGGTTTTGTCCCCGTCTTTCAGGTGGTTCATCCCAGCAGTGGAGTCAGATTCAGCTCCAGTTACTTCACCATCCGCCCAGGCAGCTAGGGGCGGGGTTCAGTCACCTAGAGGTCGCCCTAGAGGGGGAGGTCGATCAGGTGGAGGTCAGGCTCGTTTTTATGCACTTCCAGCCAGACTAGATACTATCGCCTCAGATGCAGTGATTACATGTATTGTCTCAGTCTGTCATCGAGATGCTTCGATCGTATTTGATCCTGGTTCCACGTATTCATATGTTTCATCATATTTTGTGCATTTTCTGGATATGCCCCGTGAGTCCTTAGTTACATCTGTTCATGTGTCGACTCCGGTGGGCAATACTATTGTTGTGGACCGTGTGTATCAGTCATGTGTGATATCTATTAGGGGTCTGGAGACTCTAGTGGAGTTGTTATTGCTTAGCATAGTTGACTTTGATGTGATATTGGTCATGAATTGGCTATCTCTGTGTCATGCTGTTCTAGACTGTCACGTTAAGACTGTGACCTTAGCGATGCCAGGATTTTCGAGGGTTGAGTGGAGAGGTTCTGTTAAGTATGTACCTAGTAGGGTGATTTCTTACCTGAAGGCTCATCGTATGGTGGAGAAAGGGTGTTTATCGTATTTGGCTTTTGTGAGGGATGTCAGTATTGAGACTCCCGCTATTGATTCTGTTCCTGTGGTCCGTGATTTTCCATACGTGTTTTCGGGAGACCTGCCGGGCATGCCGCCTGACAGGGATATTGATTTTGGTATTGATTTGGTGCGGGCACTCTGCCAATTTCTATTCCATCGTATCGTATGGCACCATCGGAGTTGAAGGAATTGAAAGAACAACTTCAGGAACTCCTAGATAAGGGGTTCATTCGACCTAGTGTGTCACCTTGGGGTGCACCGGTGTTGTTTGTGAAGAAGAAAGATGGTTCCATGAGAAATGTGTATTGACTACAGGAAGTTGAATAAGGTTACAGTCAGGAATAAGTATCCTTTGCCTCGTATTGATGATTTGTTTGACCAGCTTCAGGGAGCCACGGTGTTCTCTAAGATTGATTTGAGATCCGGATATCATCAGCTGAAGATTCGGGATTCTGATATTCCCAAGACAACCTTTAGGACCCGTTATGGTCACTATTAGTTTATGGTGATATCTTTTGGGCTGACCAATGCCCAAGCAGCATTCATGCATTTGATGAACAACGTGTTTCAGCCGTATTTGGATTCGTTTGTTATTGTGTTCATTGATGACATTCTAGTATATTCTCGTAGCCAGGAGGAGCATGCTCATCATTTGAGAGTTGTTTTATAGAGATTGAGGGAGGAGAAGTTTTATGCAAAGTTCTCCAAGTGTGAGTTTTGGCTTGGCTCAGTAGCTTTCTTGGGGCACGTGGTGTCCAGTTAGGGTATTCAAGTTGATCCGAAGAAGATAGAGGCGGTGCAGAGTTAGCCCAGACTGTCCTCAGCTACAGAGATTAGGAGTTTCCTTGGTTTGGCGGGGTACTACCGTCGCTTTGTGGAGGGGTTTTCTTCTATTGCTTCGCCCTTGACCAAATTGACCCAGAAGGGTGCCCCGTTTAGGTGGTCGAACGAGTGTGAGGAGAGCTTCCAGAAGCTCAAGGCTGCATTGACCTCAGTTCCAGTGTTAGTATTGCCATCACCTTTAGGTTCTTATACCGTGTATTTTGATACCTCGAGGATAGGCATTGGTTGTGTATTGATGCATGAGGGTAGGTTGATTTCCTACGCCTCGCGCCAGTTGAAGACCCATGAGAAGAATTACCCCGTACATGATATCAAGCTAGCAGCCATTGTTCACGCCTTGAAGATTTGGTGTCATTATTTGTATGGAGTTCATTGTGAGGTTTTCACTGACCACCGTAGTCTGCAGCATCTGTTTAAGAAGAAGGATTTGAATTTGCCTCAGAGGAGATGGTTGGAGATTCTCAAGGACTATGTTATCACTATTCTATACCATCCGGGGAAGGCCAATGTAGTGGCCGATGCCTTGAGTCGCAGAGCATAGAGTTTGGGGAGTCTAGCATATCTTCCAGCAGCAGAGAGACCATTAGCACTTGATGTTCAGGCCTTAGCGGGCCAGCTGGTGACATTGGATCTATCAGAGCCCCACCGGGTATTAGCTTGTGTAGCCTCCAAGTCTTCTCTTTATGACCGGATCAGAGAGCGCCAATATGATGACCCACACTTGCTCATCCTTCAGGATAGGGTTCGGCGAGGTGATGCTAGGGATGTAGTTATTGGTGATGATGGGGTCATGAGGATGTAGGGTCGGATATGCGTGCCTAATATGGATGGGCTTCGAGAGTTAATTCTAGCAGAGGCCCACAGCTCACTGTACTAAATCCATCCGGGTGCCGCGAAGATGTATCAGGATCTGAGACAACACTATTGGTAGAGGCGGATGAAGAATGATATTGTTGGATTTGTAGCTCGGTGTCTCAACTGTCAGCAGGTCAAGTATGAGCACCAGAGACCAGGTGGACTGCATCAGACATCCCTCCTGATAAGTAAACTGACTCGGACGAGTCGGTTGACCACGATGAAAACTCTGCATAGGAGGTGCTCTAATAGGAGCTGAAGGAGCACTGTAGACTGGCTGAGCAGAAAGAGGCAGATAAGAACCATGACCACCCGAAGTACCATGTGAAGCCTGTAGTGTTGAATGAAATGACCTAGAAGAATGGACTCTGCTAAATGAAGTCCCGCCTCCAGATGAGGCACCACTGACACCGGAATAGCGAGGCCTCTTGTTAGACCCCTGACCTCCCATCCCGAGAACCGACTCAACCCTCCTAGCCACATTAGTTGCATCCCTAAAAGAAATCTCGGTCCCTATCTCCTTGGCCATTTGCAACCTGATGGGCTAAGCAAGGCCCTCAATAAACCATCTAACCCTCTCTCTCTCTCGCTCTCCCTCTCTCTGTGGGCAACAAGAGAATAGCATGTCTAGCCAAATCCACGAAATGAGTCTCATACTAAGTCACGGTCATGCTGCCCTACTGAAGTCGCTCAAACTGACGACGCTTCTCCTCTCGAGTAGTAATAGAAAAAAACTTCTCCATAAAGAGATGAGAAAACTGATCCCAAGTCAAGGCAGGCGACCCAACTGGTCTAGTACCAGGAAAAAACTTCGCCATAAAAAGATGAGAAAACTGATCCCAAGTCAAGGCAGGCGACCCAACTGGTCTAGTCATCAGATGATCCCTCCACCATTTTTTGGCGGAACCAGTAATTTGAAAAGCAGCAAAATCGACCCCATTGGTCTCCAAAATGCCCATATTACGCAACACCTCATGATAACTATCCAGATATTCTTGAGGGTCCTCTAATGTAGCACCACTGAAGTGAACAGGGAAAAGCTTGATAAACCTGTCCAGTCTCCACAAAGAATCTGAAGACATGGCTGCCCCATTAACGGGCGGCACTGCTGCAACTGGCTGAATTACCCCAATTGGATTGGCTACTGGGGTCTGAACTTGAGGAGTAGTCTAACCAGAGTGTGGGTAGAAGCAGTCTAGACCCCTCCTCCAGCCTGAGATACGGCTGTTGCAACAGGGAATGTGCCAGTTTGGGCCACACTCTCCATAAGGCACACTAAACGAACCAAAGCGTCCTGAAGTACCGGGGCAGCAATAAACCCCTCTGGGACCTGAGTTGGTCCTGCTGGAACGGTTTGAGTTGGAACCCCCTCATTATTCTCGATCTAAGGTTCCACAGCTGGGGCTGCTGCCTGAGCAATGGGCTGAGTCCAGCCCCTGCCTCGGTCTCTAGCGCGGCTTCGGCCTCTACCCCTACTAGGAGCTGCTGCTGGAGGACCAGAATGTTGGTCAGCGAAAGAGAAAACACATATTCTCTCCATCTGCGAGAGAATAGAAGAATCCAATCATTATTTGAGATAACAAGAGTCGCACGATAGAATAGAAACAAAATGGAGTTTGTTTCCTAACTTAATAGCCTCTAAGACATAAATACAGACGTCTCCGTATCGATCCTTCATACTCTATCAAGCTTGTTCGTGAATAGTGAAACCTAAGCAACCTAGTGCTCTAATACCAACTTGTCACTACCAGAATTCCTGACTTTAGGGATCGTGATGGCGCCTAACACCACACTTGTTAGGCAAGCCAATGTTAGAGTTTGATTAGCTATTTTTTGTTGATTATCCATTTAAACATGACAAAATAAATTTAAAATAAACTTAATGAAATGGTTTCCAATGAATAACTCCAAATATAAAATAATAACCCAATAAATAAACCGAGCCAAGAACTAATTATACAAATAACTCGAAGACTACCCCAGGGTTTGGTATCACGATTCACAAACTTCTAAGATTACTACAAATAACTGACTGAAATAAATATTATAACTGTTTTGAGAAAATATAAAACAATCTCTATGAACTAAGAGGAGACTCCAGGGATCTGCGAACGCCGGCAGATATACCTCGTGTCTCCGAATGTAGAATCGCCGCTACTAAAATCTCTAACGCTGGCTGGTACCTGGATCTGCACAAAAGAGTGCAGAGTGTAGTATCAGTACAACAGACCCCATGTACTGAGTAAGTGTCGATCCTAACCTCGACGAAATAGTGACGAGGCTAAGGCGGGGCAATTATAACTTAACCTGTAACAACGTATATATAATAAAGCAATAAAATGATTCTTCACCAATAAGAAAGATAACTGCAACAATAAATAAAATAACTCAGTCTCCTATTCCAGGCCTCAGCTGTAACGAAGATCTCACATAAATTTCCAAACTTCACTTTAAAACAACTGTATGTACATAATATGAGAAACAGTAGAGTAAAACAGTAAATTTTCCAAATTTTTGTATTTAATATCAAGAAATCATAAATGTTCTCCCTTATCAATTACTAGTTGCAGCGTGCAACCCGATCCCACCTATCCACCCTTATCACTATCATTTATTTTACCTGTCCATCTTTATCACTATCATTTATTTCACCTGTCCACCCTTATCACTATCATTTATTTTACATGTACACCCTTATCACTATCATTTATTTCATATGTCCACCCTTAGCTTAATTTATTAAAACTTTCATAATTCAAGCCAACTTTCACAATACTTTTGTCTCAACAGTCATAAACAACAAACGGTAGTTATATATCTCATAAAATAATGTCAACCCACTCAGTTTTTATATACCACAATGAAACCAAGGAAAACAACCAATACTTTACAAAAAATGATTGCAACAAGGCTCGCAACAATATAACAAGCCAAGTAATGATAGAAACAACAATAAACATGAAAAAATTAAAAATATGAAGCAATTAAATTGGAAACGGGGAAAGGATCATGTAGGTAGACCATTTGGTGGTGCATAGATACTCATCACCTCACCTATACACCATACACATGCATTTTCACATAACAATTAAGTTGGGGATTCCTATTCCCTCAAGACAAGGTTAAACCAAACACTTACCTCAAATTCGAAGGCACTCACTACTCAATTATCGCTTTTCCTTTTGAATTCACTTCCAATACACCCGAATCTAACCATAATTGACTTAATATCATTAATTAATGCTAAAGAAACTAACTTTACTGAAAATTATAATTTTTCCTAAGTTTTCTCAAAAAAAGTGAAAACCCGAACCCGGGCCTGCTTGGTCCAAACTTGGGATTCAGACCAAATTATGTTTACCCATTCACCCACGAACCCGAATATACAATTAGTTTTGAAATCCGACCTCAATTCGAGGTAAAGATTCGATTTTTTTAAAATTCCCTAATTCTACCCAAACCCTCAATATTTACCATGAAAATTCTTAGTTTTTGATTTAAAAGTGATGAAAAACATTGGGTAATTGAAAGAGTAAAGTTTAGAATTGATTACCAACAACTTGGGGATGAACTTTGATGAAGCAAATCGTCCTTAGGGCTGTGTAGTTCGAAAATTTTGATAAAAAGGGGTTCTGCCCGTTTTTACAGTGTTTAAATATAGTTGAGCACGCCTTCATCGCATTCGCGTGGGCCTATCCGTGTTCGCTTACGGTCAGGACTTATTGACCTTCGCGTTCGCGAGTATAGGACCGTGTTCGCGGAGCTTTATCTCCACAGGCCTTCGCGTTCGCGGTCATTGGGCCGCGTTCGCATAGAGGAAGGTCGGGTCCCCCTTCCCCAGGCCCGTTACACTACGCGTTCGCGTGGACCAGACCGCGTTCGCGTAGGTTCTCTCCCCAACCCATTGCGTTCGCATCCCTAGTCATGCATTCCCGTATCACAAAAAAGGGGGTCATCATAACTTACTCTATGCGTTCGCGACAAATGCAATGCGAACACGAAGAGTAAAATACCTGGGCACCAGAAAAAAGAAAAACCTACAACTTTTCTTAAGTTTAAACACCCCGTGGCCTATCCGAAACTCACCCTAGCCTTTGGGGCTCTAAACCAAATATGCATGCAAGTCTAAAAACATCATACAGACTTGCTCGTGCGATCAAATTATGAAAATAACATGTAAAACTATGAATTAAACATCAAACTCATCATTTTTCTCAAGAACACTTAAAGTTCATTATATCGCAACCGGACGTCCAAATCATGCCAAATAAACTCCGATTTTAACCAAATTTCACAGTTAGGATTTAAATATTATAAAAAATTTGTACCGGGCTCTGGAACCAAAATACGGGCCCGATATCAATGGTTTCAAACATTAATTCTTTTCTTTATTTCATTAACATTTCAGCAAAATAATTTCTTTCAAAAATTCATTACTAAGGCTTGGGACCTCGGAATTCATTTTTGGGCATACGCCTAAGTCCCATATTTTACTGCGGACCTCTCGGGATCGTCGGAACACATATCCGGGTATGTTTGCTCAAAATGTTGACCAAAGTCAACTATAATCAAATTTAACTCTTGAAATTATTATTTATCATATTTTCACATAAAAGTTTCTCGGTTTCACGCACGGACTGCGCACGCAAATCGATGTATTTAAAATTAATCCTTTTATGGCTAATAAGCCTAAAATTAGGTCTAATTTCATAAAATGACACCTTGGGTCATCACACCGGGATTCCATGTTTCCATGCTCCGAAAGTATGTTGGTGACCGTCTAATATTTTGGACTTCAGCGCGATTCAGCTTGAGGGTGATATGTCTTATGAGGTAGAGACGGTGGCTATTTTGGGTCGTTGGTTCAGAAGGTCTGTCTAAGTATATAACTTCAGTGAAGGTTCAGTGGAGCGGGCAGCCGGTGGAGGAGGCCACCTGATAGATCGAGCGGGAGATACGGAGCAGATATCCTCACCTATTTGAGACTCCAAGTATGTTTCTAGACCCGTTCGAGGATGAACGTTTGTTTAAGAGAGGGAGTATGTAACGACCCGGTTGGTCGTCTTGGGAGATTAGCCCTGTTCTCCCTATTTCTGCTTTATCATGTGTTGCTTAGCTTAATTATGTTGTGTGGGGTCGGTTGGTTCGGGTTCGGAGTGGTCTTTGTGAGAAATGAGACACTTAGTCTCTTAAGTTGGCTTTATAGTTGGAAAAGTCAAACGGGAGTTGACTTATAGGTAAACAACATCGGAATGCTGATTTTATGGATCAGATAGCTTCGTTAGGTGATTTGGGACGTAAGAGTGTGTTCGTAATGTTATTTCGAAGTTCGGAGTAGAATTAGGCTTGAATTGGCGAAATTGAGTTTTTGACAAGTTCCAGTCGACAATGGAAAATTAGCTATCGGGGTCGGAATGGAATTCCGGAAGTTGGAACAGGATTGTAGTGTCATTTGGGAGGTGTGTGCAAATTTTCAGATCATTCAGACGAGGTTTGGTCAGTTTTGGCATCATTGGTGATTTTCGGAAGTTTGAAGATCCTTAGGCTTGAATCATGGGTTGATTTGGTATTTCGATATTATTTTGGGTGTTCCCAGGGTTCGACTAAGTTCGAGTGATCGTTTATGACTTTTGGTTACCATTGGTTGAGGTCCCGAGGGGCTCGGGATGAGTTTGGATGGTTAACGGATGAGATTTTGGCCTTAGAGTGTTGCTGGTGTGATCTGTTATGTGATTTCCGCAGATGCGGAGGGGTGGCCGCTGGTGCGGTCACCAAAGGTGCGAGCTGGGCATTGCAGGAGCGGAAATTGGCCATGAGGTGAAGGACTGCAAATGTGGAGATTTGGACGTATCTGCGAGACCACATGTGCGGTGCCTGGTGCGCAGATGCGGTCCTGGATGCTTAAGTGGAAATCGCAGGTGCGGTTAAGTGGACCGCAGAAGCGGTTAAGTGGACCGCAGAAGCGGTCACGCAGGTGCGGGAAAATAGGATGCATCTGCGAAAGTTCTAGGCAGAAAGTATATAAAGGAACCCTTCGCGATTTTTAGCCTTTTCTTCACCATCTTTGTGCGATTTTGGAGCTCCAAGCCGGAATTCAATGGGGAGTTGAAGGATTTCAGTGAGGTAAGTTAATTGGGTCTTATTTATGGTATTAGTGACGATTATTCCACTATCTAATCATGAAATTGTGGAGAATTTGGGGTGACGTTAAAGGATTAGGGCTTGAGTTTTGGAGATCTTTGATTGAGGATTTGAGGGGTCATTCCAGATCCGATTTTGATGTTCTTGGTATGTATAGACTCGTAGGAGGATAGGGATTTTAGTGATGTGATTTTTTATCGAATTTCAAGACGTAGACCCGGGGGTCGGATTTGGCCAATTTCGGGATTTTAGGTTAAATTTGATAATTTTCGTGTGGGCTTTGTTCCTTAGAATATATTGATGATGTAAATATGATTTTTGGTTAGATTTGGAGCAACCAGAGGCCGAGTGTAGAGACAATGGAATTGTGGGCTAGTATTTTAGCCGGTTTGAGGTAAGTAACATTTCCAAACTTGATTCTAAGGATTCGAAACCCCGTACTATATGTTATATGACTATGATTAAGGTGACACACATGCCAAATGACGGGCGTGCACCGTGTGATTTGTGGCCTGGTTCATCCCATGGCACCGTTTAGTAGCTATTATGGATTGATATACGCACTCCTGTAAATGTGGTTAATGTGATTATGCTAGAAATCATGCTAAGGCTTCACGTCGAAAATGCTGAGACCCGAGTGGTTGTATATTGCTGTCTCCTGATGTGTTTTCTTGACCTTATATACTCAGCCTTGTCATAGCATATTATATCATGTCTCAGTATCGGTAATTGTTTATTTTGTACATTATCATTGATTCGGGCTAGTTTATGCATCTGTGAGCCCATGTGAGTGGGACTGGAGAGTGATGAATGAGTGAGGCCGAGGGCCTGTTATGGATAGACAGTTATGGGATCAGACTGCATCCCGCAGCGAGATATTGATTACGCCTTCGTTGGCTTGTTATAGCGCTTGGGTTAAGAGGAGCCCCTCCAGAGTCTTTACAACCTTAGTGAGCGCATCGATATTTGAGGGATGGATCTTCCCTGGACATGGATCTTGTCCGAAGTTGATGTTATGTGAGGGATGGATCGTCCCTGGACATGGATCTTGTCCAAGTGTTGTATTCCGGAGATGGATCTTCTTCGTGGGGATAGATTGGCCTTTCCTCAGTACTGAGTGACCACGGTCACCGGTGTTTATGCATATTCCGGGATGGATCTTCCCTGGGCCTGAGAGCCATATACAATACTGAGTGGACTTCCGTGTGAGAGTTGTGAGCACTATGTGCATTCCCACACTGTTGATATATTGGCATGTAGAGTATACTGAGTTATACATGGGATACTGATCATACCTGACATATGTTGTTTTCATTATCTGATAAAACTGTGAACATGTCTAAATTCTATACTTTGTCTTATTATAATTGCTGAGGTTTAGTCTGTCACTACCACTCAGCCCATAGTTTGGGTTCGTTACTTCTAAGTTGGTGTACTCACCTTACCCCATGCACCTTGTGTGCACATCCAGGTACATCAGGACCCGGTAGTGGTTGTTGATTTACTGTCAGAGTTTTCTTTCAGAGTTTTCGAGGTAGCAGCTGGCGATCGCAGCCTCGTCTTCTCCTTCTTTATCTTCCTATCGCATATTTATTATTTCAGACTATGTTGTCTGCTTTTGTATTTCGACATTTTTATTTGTAGTAGCTCCTGACTCGGTGACACTAGTTCTGAGATTGGTTTTTTTATTTATGTTTTAATGGTGTTAAACTTTTAAACGCCTTATGAAATGAGACTCTTGCTACAAATATAGTAATTTTTTTTCTGAAAACAACTTTAAGCAAATGAAATATGTGATTTTTCTGATTTTACGATAGGGGCCATCACGACTGGGTATTTTGGGATCGTGACAATATCTATATCTATCTATATTATTATAAAAGCACGAATAATTTATACTAAATATTGAACGACTAAAATATCCCTGCAATATTGATCGACTTTTATGCCCTTAAGTATTTGTATAATTTAAGGATCTAATTGTATTATCAAATGATGGATTTTTTTTCCAATTTAAGCAACACATACACCGACCCTACAAAGACCATTCTACTTGGATCAGAAAAGCACGTCTATAAATTTCTTTTTAAAAAAAATTGTTCTTCCTAATTACAACATATGCGTGATGTTTGTGGGAGAATATTATATTCCTACTTTTGAGAGCTTTCTTTCTATCTTATTCACATTAGGAATTTTAAGAACTCTTTTTTACTTTTTTATTGTGTAAGAAATTTCATATAAATTTTATTCATTCTTGGGAAGTGGTTTGTTTTTATTTACTTATTAGGAATTTTTTTACAAATACTAATATTTTTCATTTGAATAAAATATCACGATTCCTTCTTGAATAGGCATTTTTTCCTTTCACGATAGGATATTTGGAAAGTTCTTCAATACCTTTTATTTATTTTATTACGAATTTATGAAATGTAAAATTCATGTTCTTTTTAACTAGAGTTTGGATTGATCGGGATTGGAGTTAAATTATTTTCTAACGTAACAATATAATTTTCTTTTGAATATTTGTATAGTTGAAAATTTATATTTTATTAAATATGACTTTTGTAACAATTGAAATTGGACAACGTACAACAAAAAATGCCAAACAGAAAGTATGAATGACTAAATACCCTTTTTATTTTTCGTTTCTTTGTTGCTAATATATCTTGAGTTAATATGATTATCACGTAACTGAATTATTAAGGCTTAATTAAATCAAAGAAAATATTGAATCAGAAAAATAATCTTAAGTATTGTGTATTCTTTAAGTGATTTTACAACTTTAATTGTATTACTATTTGATTCCATAATATTTAGATCTTTTTTGCCCTTTCATTATGCCAATCCATTATTAATTTGTTCATTTGGATTTAATATTATATCTTTTTTGTTCTAAGGAAACAAAATTTTAAACTTTGTACACATTAAATTACGTACATATTCCGTTGCAATTAATTTTAGAATATTATGCAATTGGAAATTTATTATTTTTTTATATGCGTTTCATAATATTTGACATAAGATATTTGTGCATCGCACGAACGTAGAGACTAGTCTATACTATATTAAAAGCACGAAGCCCCTATCGAAATGTCATTCGCCTTTTTTACCCTTTAAAAATAGATTCCGCACTATATAAAATAGTAATTTAACTATTTCCTAATATTTAGGATTCTTAAATCAACTAAAATTTTAGTTATTAAATCTAACCTTATTTGAACCACTTAAAGAGTCCTAATATTTAAGACTTTCAAATTCATTAAAATTTTGCATTATATAAATATTTCCTTATTTAAGTTATGCGACATAATGTTAGAGTTATTCACACGATTTAGAGTTGGAAGCTAAAAGGATTTATAGCAGACAAGCATCAATACATCAATTCATGCACGTATTTTCAAAACTTGTCTTTCTCCATTTTTTCCTCCAAACTTATTATAGTTTTTTCAATAAGTATAATTCCTTTTATGTGTGGTGTGGTATCCACATGTTCTTCATGTGGCTTAAATAGTGTAATATATTTTTAAAAATTATTCATCCGTGGAATTTGAGATATGAAGTTACTTATGTGAAAATTATGTTTTGAAGAGTCAATGAATGAAATAATAGAGTTACGGTTCTTACTTCAAACATTGTTGGTGCTTTAATTTTAAAATCGATTTCTTCTGATTCTTTAGATAATTCTCTTATGTATGAAATTGTTAAGTTCCTTGAGTTTAAGGCCTCTTTTTCGACGGAGCAAGCTAAGGTGATTATTTCGATAATTATTTCATTCAAGGTCAGAGACGTTATTTTTTTTTTTTTTATGGTTCCAAATTTTCAATTGACTTCTAGGCTTTATTATTTTGTAAATTGTATGTGTGTAGTCTCCTGCTATTACACAATTATACGGTGCATGTGAAAGAAAGCTATATGATGAAAAATAAATGGAAGATTTCATTATACAAAAATGGCCGGTGATATACAATCAAATTATATCACAATTTTAATCTCCATTGGAAATAATTTATCAATGTTAATAAGATATTTCAGCGTTAAATAAATATTGATAATTATTGAATAATAATTCTATTTATAATATAGTGGTATTCAATAAGATATGAGAGGAACTTTGTGGGATACAATTTCTTACTTTATTGCATTAACTAAATAAAATAAGTTTTTATGACGTTCATGAACTTAGTTTTTTTCTTAAAATACTATTGTATAACTCAAATATATTTCTAAGAAATATTAAAATTTGTATTCATTTCTTTGAGATAAACGATGCAACATATATTTAGTTATATTTAAAAATTATAGTATTATTATTGTTATTATTATTTATCTCTCTATCTACATATTATAAAAGCGTGAAACTCAAATAAAATTTAATCAACTTTTTTATTCTTAAAAATAAATTTTACATTAAATATTCTTATACATTATTTTTGTAATATCTTGAAGAGTTGAGAAAATATAATTTTTAGGACTCAACCAACAAGAAACTCATGATCCCTATTTTCTTGATTCTTTTATCTTTAATTTTTATTTTAATATTTATTTTATAAGTAAATAACTTTCTAATAAAATTTATTTCTGTGATATTAAAAACCTACATTTATTGGTATGGGATACACGCGCAATGCGTGTACGCTAAGACTAGTATACTATATTAAAAGCATGAAAACCCATAGTGAAACGTTGTTCGCCATTTTTATCCTTTTAGATAGAGTGTACATTGGACAAAATAATAATTTGTTTATTTCGTTTAATTATTACCCTAATATTTAGAAATAGTCATTTAATTATCACTAATATTTCGGACTGACTTTCAAATCCTTTCCGTTATAAAACTCCTACACTTTTCAATTGGAAAGTTTCGACCAAGTTTTTCTTTTGGTAATCAAAATTTTCACTAATATTTTGGTTAACAATATTTTTGTCACGACCCAAATTTCCACCCTTTAGGCCGTGACTGCGCCTAACGTTGAACCCGCTAGGCCAGCCAACGTATAACTTGCAATAGTACTTAAAACCATTGAATAAGAGAATAACCGTTAACCTTTCAACTTTAACTAATTCAATTATATACTGGATCGTTAGTGGGAAACCGTGTAACCGTACATCAAAACATACCTTTCCTTTATTTCTCCTTTGCATATTTCCCAACAATAATCTTTCCAACATCGGTAATAAAAATAACAAAACTCGAATGCTGAAAGGAAGAACATAACAATCATGAAATAACGTAAACTTCTCAAAACCGGGGTGTCACAATCTCACGGACTAGCTACTAGAATACTAAATACAAGTCTAGAATGAAAATACAACACTGTCTTGAAAATAAGGAGAAAGACAATGAAGCGGTAAAGGAAAGAAGCCTCGGGATCCACGAACGCCAGTGTATACCTCGAAGCTCTGACGTGGACTGAAGGTATCTCCCTCAGAACGCTCCACGGGGTCCGGTAGCAGGGTCTGCACAACACAAGGAAGTGCAGTGTAGTATCAGTACAACCGACCCCATGTACTGAGTAAGTGCCAAGCCTAACCCCGGCCGAAGTAGTGACGAGGCTAGACTTAGCATAATACGATCACCTGTCCTAATCTAAGCAGATATATGTACAGAATTAACCGATAATGAAGACAAGTATGATAAAATAGAATAGATATGGGAACAAATAGGGGAACATATTAACGGGGCAACAATAATATCGGAACTTAAACAATAAAGTAAGCTATGAAGTGTACATGCTGGGGATACAGGAAGTCAACGTCTAATTCGCAACGGTACAGTGAGAATGCGGCTGGAAAGTAAAAACAGAAACCGAAGAAGCAACTATCAGTACGGGAATCAATCAAATAACAGAGCACGGCATGTCCCCTCGTGCGTAATCTCAAATATCAAATCGGCACGGCATGTCCCCTCGTGCATATATCACAATATCACAACATCACAACACGGCATGTCCCCTCGTGTGTATATAATAAATATCAATCGGCACGGCATGTCCCCTCGTGCATATATAACAATATCAACACTCGGCACGGCATGTCCCCTCGTGCATAACAATAACATCACCCCTCTTCCTTACCAGAACAGTATAAATATCAATGGCAAGGTAATTTCAATTTAATAGAAATGCAAGGCAATAATGCTCAACGAGGGGGTACATATCAATATTAAACACACAATTGCCCGGCAAGGGTCTCAGCTATACCAATCTCAACAGAGTATCTTTGACAACAAATATTCACCCTCAACAACAATTTACGTCTCATTCTTTAACCACAACTAACAACACACTATTACAAATAATGGCAATTTCATAATATAAAAGACATGGAAGAAAAGCTACGATTACTATCATGTTAGACTCACGGTCATGCTAGACTCTCATCACATAGGTACTCGTCACTCTACCTATGCAACGAACATGATTAACAAGTAAACACGTAGCAAACAATACCTATTCCCTCACCGAAGTTAGGCAAGTCACTTACCTCGGGTCCAAAATAGAGCGATCAACCCTCTAACACCGCCTTTCCTTTATAATCCGGCTCCGAAACGATATTATCTAGACATATTCAACTCAAGTATATCAATAATGACTCAATAACTCAAACCCATAGCCTAATTACCCATTTCTAATCATTCTTCCTAAAATTCCAAAATTTGACCCCGGGCCCACGTGGTCGAAACTCGAGGTTCGGACCAAAACCCGATCACCCATATCCCCACGATTAAGAATATACAATTTGTTTTAAGATTCGACCCCAAATTGGGGTTGAATCACCCAAAAATCCCAAAACCTAGGTTCTACCCAAAAGCCCCAATTTTCTAATTGATTTCATGAGTTTAAGCCTAGGTTTCTAGTGATTAGTGATGGATAATGGAAGAAAACGAGGTTACGAAGTTTACCCGAGTAACAATGGAGGAAAATGGACTCAAGGCTCGCTAATGGAGGTTGGGGATGGAGGAGAGGGCTGAACTTTGAAGAATTCCCGTGCAAGTGTTCTGTTTTGGACTTAAAGAATTAAGAATTAACTGGGCGATTTTTGCACCTGCGGAAGGAGGCTCGTACCTGCGGTATCGCAGGTGCGGAAAAATGATCGCACCTGCGGACTTGGGCCAGCCCAGAAGGGGCCGCACCTGCGGACTTGGGCCAGCCCAGAAGGGGCCGCACCTGCGGAAAAGGGCTCGCTCCTGCTGAGCCGCTCCTGCAGGAATTTGGTCGCTTCTGCGGGAAAACTCGCACCTGCGATGGCCTGGACCGCGCCTGCGGTGTCGCGCCTGCGGTATTGTGCCTGCGGGCTGAGTCTCGCGCCTGCGGACTTTGGGAAAAGGGCTGGGGATCGCACCTACGAGGCTGGGACCGAAGGGGCGGTCCCGCACCTGCGGTTGGGCAACCGCACCTGCGGTCACACCAGCTGTTGTGCACCAACAATGGTTTTTGCTGGTTTTTGGCCTCGCGCGGGGTCTGGGAGGCACCTGAGCCCACCCGAGCCCCCGTCCAAATATACCAACAAGTCCTAAATAACTAAGCGGACTTGCTCGAACTTTCGGAACACGAAAAACGACAGCGGAACTCGAAATCAAACCCCGAAACTTATTTAATCAATCTTAAGAACTTTAAAATTCTCGAATTCACTTCAATACGTCGAACCGGCCTAAACTGCTCGGAACGACTTCAAACTTTACAGACAAGTTATAAATGACACAACAGAACTATTCCCGGTCTCGGAATTTCATTTGGACCTCGGGAACATAACATCACTTTCCAAGCCATATTTCAAATTCTTTAAAATCTCAAAACCTCATTTTTAATCCGAAACCACTCAATTCTCGCCCGTTTTACACCAAATTTTACAGATAAGATAAATAATATATAATAAACCTGTTCCGGGCTTCGGAACTATAATACGGACCCGGTAACACGGTTTTCACCTAATTATTTATTTTCAAAATCCTTTATTATTTTCAGAAAAACAATTTCTTTTAAAAATTCATTTCTCGGGCTTGGGACCTCGGAATTCGATTCATAGCATATGCCTAAGTCCCATATTTTTCTACGGACCCTCCGGGACCAACGAATCACGGGTTCGGGTCTGTTTATCAGAAATATTGACCAAAGTCAACTATATTCATTTATTAATTATCAAAACTCATTTTTATCAAATTTTCACATAATACCTTCTCGGCTACATGCCCGGGCTGCGCACGCATATCGAGGTGAGACTAACAGAGGCTCTCGGAGCCTCGGAACACAGATATAGCTTAAATTACGTAAGATGACCTTTTGGGTCATCACAATTTTCACTTTCAACTCTATTCAGATTTAGAAGTATTAAATTTCAAGCACATTCAATTCATAGTATCGACCACTTTGTAGTCCTTTTAGATTAAGGAAGGTCAAGCTATTTTTAAAATAATTAGAACTATCATCTAACAATTGAGAAAGACTAGAATTTATTTATCAGAAAAAGAGAAGGAACTAGAAGTTTACATCTTGTTTCTACCGCCTTTAAATTTATATAAGGAGCACTAGGTATCAATGTATTTGCAATTCAAGAGTTCTCTAATTCCTTGTCTTTTTTTTCCTTACAGGTAGATTTACTGGGTTTGCTAATGGATAGACGACAATTTACTGGAATGGAGCTTCGCGTCTTGATTTATGCTTATTTGCATAGATTATAATATTGACGAGGTAAGTTAATTTACGAGACATATAAAGCTAATCAAAAGCTTCTTTTGTTAACTTGTCCTCTGGATTTTAATTTTTTAATTTGTTCAAATCTGACTCTTTATTACATTAGATTTTTGTTTAGTTTCTACTTACTTTATCGAATGTTTTTGAAGGAAAAAGTTTCATTATAAAAATAAAATAAAAAATCTCAGAATGGTCTGTCTTGAAATTTTCTATATTCGTTGTTGGTCTTATGCCATTATCTAATTGGTTCTTATTAGAACACATCATCGATCGTTATACTGTTTATGATCATGATATATTATGATGCTAATTTGGAGGTACTAATCTATTTTTGATAGTACTCTTTTTTGTTCATGATTTGATAGTACTCAAGAGATCTCTTATTGCGAATTTTACTGTATATTTATCTAATAGCATAATATCAATGAGTATATTACTATCTAACTTTGATTTTTTACTTTCTCTTGCTTGCTTGTATTTTATAAAATGTTTTAACTTTTCTAATTTTATATATATATATATATATATATATATATATATATATATTTAAATATTAATTAAAAATTATACTCATTGAGGTGGAGTATATTCACAAAGCTCGTAGCTCGCTGAAGCAAGAAACATATGTAAAGTAGCAAGTAAGGAATCAAATTTTTAGAGACAATAAATTGCAACTCTTGAATCTTATTATATGACGAGTGAAATTTAATTAAAAATGCAATTCTTGAATCATATTGTGATGTGTTGGCATGATATGAATCAACTGGAACAAGAGGATGAGTAATTTAGTGGATTCAAGTTCTTAAGTATAATCATTTTAAGGAAATTATATTTTTGCTTAATATTTATTTTACAACTCAAACATATGCTTTGAATATTATTTATATTATTTTATATAAATATGTTCTGACAAATTTGGGTACACGCGCAACGCGCGTATCCAAATACTAGTATTATATTAAAAACACGAAGGTCCTTAGTGAAATGTCTTTCGTCTTTTTTACTCTTTATAAATAGATTTTGCCTTAGACAAAATAGTCATTTGATTTTTTCTCTAATATTACAAATATGAATAGTCATTTAATAGTTTCCTAATATTTAGGAATTCGATATCAATTAGATTTTATGTATTGAATATTTTCCTAATTTAAACGGTGTAATATAACAAATTAGTAAAAGAAAAATAATAAAAATGAAAAATCACAATATTTTGGGACGTGTTTCAAAAAAGTTCGTTTACTAATTTTACGCTTTGGGAGTCCTTTTGTTTGTCATCCTTCAACAATTAATTCCTTTTAAAAAAATAGGTAATTTAGGTAAAATTTTTGAGTACTTTCAATTCCTTTTAAGTTTAGAAGTTTTCTCTTATTTGTTATAAGCTATAAAAACTTTGAGTGCGTTGACCTCTTTTTAGGTTTACAAATCTTTTTTTTTTTTAAAACCCCGACCAATTCCTTGTAAGAAAATATTACTAATTCTTTATAATTATGTTAGGTACAAAATTTACTAACTATTTTTAAATATTTTGGTAAGCTTTTCGAGCACTTCCACCTTGGCTTAGGTTTAGGAATTTTTTATTTTATTATGAAAAAAACCTCGAGCACTTTTACCTCAAATTTAGGAGTATGTGTTTATGCATGGAACCTAATATTTAGGATTTAAAATTTATTAAGATTCTACTTTATATAAATCCTTTATTAATTATATTATATAACATGAATATAATTTCTTACATATTTTTTTTCGTAATTCTTTTCTTTTTGGTTAGTTAAGAGACATAAAAACATTGTGAATAAATATTAGAGGCGTCCAATATGATTTTGAAACCCTTGTTCATTCCCCTATAGGTATCCAATATGTTGTCTATCCCTTCCTTGTTTTTACGATTTTTTTTCAAATTCCTTCCAATTTGAGGTTTTGTCTTTCTTCATTAAACTTTTGTGATTTTTGTCAAGACCCGAATTTTCCACCGCCGGGACCGTGATGACGCCTAACATTGAACCCGTTAGGCAAGTCAACGTTACCGGTTATTTTATCTTATTTCCTCATTTTTAACAGTTAACAGGTGATACACAAAATTGGCGAAAATAAAAGTGCAGAAGAAAGAAAATCTAACAACTTAATTAAACACTATTACAAAATTCATGATAACTACTCCCTGAATTTGGTGTCACCATTTCACGGACTGTCTATGAATACTACAAATAGAGGTCTGAACAAAAAAAAATACATCTATTCCAGAAATACATAAAGACGGGAAAGAAATAGGATAGAAGGTGACGCCAAGGCCTGCGGACGCCTGCAGGACTACCTCGGGTATCCACTGGACTGAAGGCAGCAACCTCGATCTAGGGTCCGAAGGGTTCAGTATCGGGATCTGCACAAAAGTGCAGTGTAACGACCCAGACGGTTGTTGCGTAGGACATGCTTTATTTTATCTGTTTCTGCCTTGTTGTAGATTGGTTAGACTGTTCAAGATGAGTTAGAATTGGTTAGCTCGGGTGTGGAGTGGTTATAGAAGGAATTGAGACACTTAGTCTCTAAAAGTAGCCTTAGAGTTGGAAAAGTCAACCCGGAGTTGACTTATTGGTAAATAACCTCAGAATACGGATTTTATGGCTCGTATAGATTCGTTAGGTGATTTGGGACTTAGGAGTGTGTTCGGAATATTTTTGTGACGTCCGGTGTAGAATTAGGCTTGAATTGGCGAAAGTTAGTTTTGGCGATTCCGGTCGGCAGTGGAAAATAGGCTATCGGGGTCGGAATAGAATTCTGACAGTTGGAGCAGGTCCGTAATGTCATTTTAGATGTGTCTGCAAATTTTCAGGTCAATCAGAGTCGTTTTGAGTAGTTTCGGCATCGTTGGTGGAATTTAGAAGTTTTAATGTCCATAGGCTTGAATTCGATGAGTTTTGGAGTTTTTGATGTTGTTTTTGGTGTTTCGAAGGCTCGACTAAGTTTGAATGATCATATACGATGCGTTAGTATGTTAGGTTGGGGTCCCGAGGGGCTCGGGATGGTTTCAGGTGATTAACGGGAAGTTTGGAATGGGATGCTATTGCTGAAGTTATGCTGTTGCTGGTGTTTTCGCACCTGCGGAAGGGGAGCCACAGGTGCGGTCCCGCATGAGCGAACTGGGCTCCGCATGTGCGAGAATGGGCTGGGTTGATGAGTTTCTGTAGGTACGAGGAATTTGTCGCACCTGCGAAGCCGCAGGTGCGAGTAAGTGGTCGCACGTGCGAGATCCCTGGACAGAAAGTATAAAAACCAGCCTTCGCGAATTTTAGCCATCTTTCTCAATATTTCATCCGGGTTTGAAGCTTTTGAAGGATTTTTGAAGAGGGAATTCGATAGTGCTTCGTGGAGGTAAGATTTTTGGACTCTAAACTCGTTAATGCATGATTAAAGGTCGGATTAATGATGGGAAATTTAGGAAAAATCAGTGAAAATGGGTAGTTAGGGCTTGGGGTTAAAAGGCTTTGAAATGGGGATTTGAGGGGTCATTTGGACTCCGATTTTTGCGTTCTTGGTATGTATGGACTCGTGGGAGGACGAGGTTTCTTGTGGTGTAAATTTTGTCGAGTTCCGAAATGTGAGCCCAGGGGGGGGGGGGGGGGGGGTTGATCAATTTCGGGATGTTGAGTATTTTTGATAGATTTCGATTAGGGATTCATTCTTTAGCATATTATAATGATATATATCTGACTGTTGGTAAATTTGAGGCACTCGGAGGCCGAATTTTGAGGCAAGGGCACTGCGGAGTAGTGTTTTAGCCAGTTTTGAGGTAAGTAACGTCTTCAACCTTGGAAGTGAGAGTTCGAAACCCCAAGTTACCTGATATTTGCTGTTAACTAAGGTGACACACTTGCCAAGTGACGGGCATGTGGGCGTATACCAATTTTTGTGGCCTGGCTCATCCCATGGCATTGTCTAATGGTTGTTTCACATTGATACTTGTACTGCGAAGGTGGAGATTTCCTTGAACATATTAGAAATCATGATAAGTGTAATTGATAAGGCTTCATGCCAATGTGTTAAGACTGAAACGGTCAATCGTTGCTGTCTCTATCTGTAGTTATTAACTATCATGCACTCAGTCCTGTTGTAGCATACATCTTAATGCCTCAGTCTCAACATCTGTTAGTTATATTGCATTATCATTGGTTGAACTGAATTATACATATTTGAGAGCATTGTGAGTGAGACTTGAAAGTATTGACCGAGTGAGGCCTAGAGCCGGATTTTTGAGACAGTTATGAGATCGGACTGCACACCGCAGCGATCCTTGAATCATACCTTCGTTGGTTTGATATAGCGCTTGGGATTATAGGAGCCCCTNAGAGATGGATCTTCTTCGTGGGGCTGGATTGGCCTTTTTCCTCAGTACCGAGTGACTATGTCACTGTGTTCATCCATATTCTGGGATGGATTTTCCCTGGGCCTGATGGCCAATTTGAGTACTGAGTGGACTTCCTTATGAGAGTTTGGATACTGCATACAAAGCATTTCTGATTTTACACGAACTTATGTGAGTTTACAGACATAACTCGGTGCATTTTGCTTACTTCCTACTATATTGCTGTCATGTTCAAACTATATGCTGTTGTTCAAATTATCGGAGGTTTAGTCCGTCACTACCCCTCAGCCCATAGGTTGTTTTCGTTACTTATTGAGTTGGTGTACTCACGTTATACCCTGCACCTCGTGTGCAGATCCAGGTACATTGAGATCCAGCTCTAGTCAGTGAGTCGCAGCAGTTTCATCGGAGTTGACGAGGTAGCAGCTGGCGACCGTGATCTCGTCATCTCTTTCTCTTCTACCTGTCGTATTTATTTTCAGACTATGTTGGTCATTTCTTTTCGGGTTGTATCATGTACTAGCAGCTCATGACTGTGTGACACCGGATCCGGGAGTTGTAGATTTTGGGTTTTTGGTTTCATAAGTTTCTTTTAAATACAGATCTTTATTATATTTAACTTCAGGTAGTTGAAAAATGGTAATTTCCTTAATAAACGGTTCAGGATTAGTTGCAATAGGTGGCTGGCCTGGTTTCACGACAGGCGCCATCACGACTCTGAAATTGGGTCGTGACATGCAGAGTGTAGCATCAGTATAACCGACCCCATGTACTGAGTAAGTGTCAAGCCTAACCTCGGCGAAGTAATGACGAGGCTAGGACACGATAACCGTATAAACATGTGCAGTTTAATCATATGCGAAAAACAATAATAATAACAAGAAGTAGGAAGCTAACTTCCAAGGAAAGGGGAACCATGCTGAGGGGAGGGAATATCAAGTGATGAAAATAACGAAGTAAAGCGACAAAATAAATATCAGTTCAACACAACAGAAATAGTAAAACAAAAGAAAGTTCACGGCATCACCCTTCGTGTTTTTACTCTTACCCTCACCATAAATCAATAGAATTGGCATGACATCACCCTTCGTGCTTTTACTCTCATCCTCGCCATAAATCAATAGAAACAGCACGACATCACCCTTTGTGATTTTACTCTCTCATAATCATGGCACGACATCACCCTTCATGCTTTTACACTCACTCAAAATATCATGCACGACATTACCCTTCGTGCTTTAATACTCTTCCTCACCCAAACAAATCAATAACAGCAATCCGGCAAAGAAATCAACAATATAAACAATAATAAAAACCATAACGTCCCGACAAGGGACCAACAGTATAATCAATATCATCCCGGCAAGGGAAACAACTATAACCAATCTCAGTTAGTTACTTAGCTTCACGTAATAATTCTCAACTGGAACTAATACTCAACAATGATCAATACCAAGGAATTACCACCAACACGGAAGATTATCAAGTTAGACTCAAGTAATGCTTAATGAAAAATCACATAAATCACAATATCCGACTCACGGGCATGCTTGACACCAAGTATAGATACTCGTCACCACACCTATACGTTGAACATGACACTAGCACGTAGCAAATAATACACAATACTTACTCCCTCAAGCTAAGGTTAAACCAAACACTTACCTCGAATTCCACGGCCAAACTCAAGCCTCAATTACCACTTTCCCTTTCGAATTCGCCTCCAATTCAATTGTATCTAGACATAATTACTTAACAATATCAATAAATGCTAAATAATTCAACCCCAATGCTTAATTATAGGGTTTATATCATTCTTCCCAAAAAGTCAAAAATCGACTCGCCCGCTTGGTCAAAACACAAGATTCAGACCAAATCCCGATCACCCATTCACCCACGAGCCCGAATATGTAATTAGTTTCGGAATCCGACCCCAAGATGAGGTCTAACTTCCAATTTTATAAAAAGTCATAACTCTACCCAAATCCTCAATTCCTACCATGAAAACCCTAGGATTTTTGTTGTAAATTGATGTAAAACAATGGAGAGTTGAAAAAAATTGTTAATGGATGATTTTGGGAAGAAACGCTCTTGAGAAATCGCCCTAAGTCTTCTATTTTTTTGTGAAAGTTTGAAAAGTAAACGCTTGGTGTTCTATTTTAAAACCTTCACTGCCCGAAGCGGAAAATTCGTCGCTTATGCAGAATTAGGCAAGGCCACTGAGGGTCGCACCTGCAGAGGTATTTTCGCTTCTGCGGAAGCTTGTCCACATCTGCGGAAAGAGGGAAGGCTGGGCTGGGCCGCACCTACGGCTAAAGACGCGCACCTGCGGGCTCGCACCTGTGGCCCTAGGCTCGCAGGTGTGGCCACACCAGAACTGGTGCACCACTAGAGATTTTCCAAGTCTAAGCACCCCGACACCTACCCGAAACTCACCCGAGCCCTCGGGCTGAACCAAACATGCACACAACCCTAAAAATATCCTACAAACTTACTCGTGCGATCAAATCGCCAAAGTAACATCTTAAACAACGAATTTAGCATTAAAATCAAAGAAAAATCTCAAGAACTTTCAAAGTTTTAAATTTCACAACTACGAGTCCGAATCACGTCATATGACCTCCGTTGTTTGCCAAATTTTACACGCATCACTCAAACACTATATTAAACCTGTACCGGGCTATGGAACCAAAATACGGGCCCGATACCATCAATTTCAAATATAGCTAAATTTCCAAAAACTCTTATAATTTCAGTTAAACAATTTCTTTCAAAAATTTATTTCTTGGGCTTGGGACCTCGGAATTCAATTCCGGGCATACGCCCAAGTCCCATATTTCCCTACAGACCCTCTGGGACCGTCAAATCACGAGTCCGGATCCGTTTACCCAAAATATTGACCGAAGTCAACTTAAATTCAATTTTAAAGGCAAAATTAGCATTTTTCTCTATTTTCATATAAAAGCTTTCCGGTTATACGCTCGGATTGCGCATGCAAAATGCGGTGAGACAAAAGGAGGTTTTCAAGGCCTCGAAACACAGTTTTGACTTATAAAACGAGAGATAACTTTTTGGGTCATCACAATTTTAGTTTGTTAAATTTAACATTTAAGCTTAACTTTATTTTAACAAATTCAAGCTTAAAATTTACAACTTATAAAAATAGATCTTGGGGGAAGAAAGTTAAATTTAGGCCAAGAATCGAAATTGTTCAAGTATTACGATTCATGAAGTTAAATGAAGTTTCCTTTCTTAGTCAACGTAAAAATTCTCTCCCGCTATGTTCTTGATAAATCACATATTTATAAGTATGCTAAATGAAATTATAATATGAAATATTGTGTATTTATGCCTAATAAACGGGTTTGAAATCAATTAAAATTTAATGATCTATTGGATAAACTTTTTTCCTTTAATTATTGCATTAAGATTATAAATTATAATTTATTTTCATATCGTATATTTATCCTAAAAAGCAATGGTTATGGAAAATTAGTCTAGAGTGCATATTTGTCTTTTAAGTACGTTTTTGTAATGTATCCATTAATGTAACGACCCAGTCGGTCGTTCTGTGAGATTAGCCCAGTTTCCAATATTTCAGCTTTGCCTTATGTTAATTAACTTAATTATGATGTATTGGGTCGGTTGGTTCGGGTTCGGAGTGGTCGTGGTGAGAATTGAGACACTTAGTCAATAGTTGAAAAAGTCAATCGGGAGTTGACCAATAGGTAAACGGCCTCAGAATGTGGATTGTATAGCTCGGTAGCTTCATTAGGTAATTTGGGATAAGGAGTGATATCGGAATGTGATTTTGATGTCCGAAGTAGAATTAGGCTTGAATTGGCAAAATTGAGTTTTTGGCGATTTCCGGTCGGCAGTGGAAAATTAGCTATCGGGGTCGGAATGGAATTTCGGAAGTGTGAACAGGTTTGTAGTATCATTTTGGATGTGTGTGCGAATTTTCAGGTCATTTGGATGTGATTTGGTTGGTTTCGGTATCGATGGTGATTATCGAAAGTTTTAAGAATCTTAGGCTTGAATCATGGGTTGAATTGGAGTTTCGATGTTATTTGGAGTGTTCCGAGGTTCGAATAAGTTCGGGTGATCAGTTATGACTTGTTTGTATTTTTGGTTGGGGTTCCGAAGGGCTCAGGATGATTTCGGATAGCCATCGGGGAGTTTAAAGTTGAAAAATTGCAGCTGAAGCTGATGGTGTGAAACTTTCTAGTTTTTCGCACCTGCGGAAGGGGGATCCGCAGGTGCGAGGTCACAGGTGCGGTCTGGGGAGCCGCAGATACGGAGTTTGAAGGGGTTAAACTTTTCCACAGGTGCGGAACATTTGGTCGCATGTGCGGGTAAATGATCGCAGGTGCGGTTTAACTGGACAAAAGGGTATAAATTCCAGCCTTCGCGAATTTGAGCCATTTCTTCAATATTTTTATCCGAGATTGAGCTTTGAGAGAGGGTTTAGAAAGGGGAATTCAAGAGAACTTCGTGGATGTAATATTTTTGAATCTAAAACTCGTTTCTATGTGATTATTGGACTGATTTAGGGTGCAATCTATGGAAATTAGTGCCTAAATTGGGGGTTCAGGGCTTGGAAACTTGAGACCTTAATTTGAGGAATTGGAGGGTCATTTGTGACTGGATTTTCATTTATTTCATATGGGTAGACTCGTGCAAAGATAAGGATTCTTGTGATGTAATTTTTATTGGATTCCGAGACGCGGGCCTGAGGGTCGGGTTTGGCCAATTTCGAGATTTGTGCATTGTTTTGATAATTCTCAAGTGTTCTACTTGATTTCCTAGATCTCTATTGGTATTATTGGGTTAGTTTTCTGGGTGGTATTTATTGTTGAAGTTGCTGGTTAATTGTTGACGATTTATCTCTCTTCTTTGCTGGTTTTGCTATGATCTCTCTGGACCTTTATTTGGTCCAAATCCGTGTATCATTTTCTCTTTAGAAAGGTATGTAATCGTTTAACTCTATTGAAAAGTTCAAATCAGAATTCTGCTTTTCTTCTTTGTTGTCTGAACCCTTTTTCTATAGCTGAGTTCTCTGCTTCTCTGATCTTGTGTCAAATCTGAGGTGAGATTGGTTGATATGCTGATAATAGATCTGAATGTATATTGTATATGCAACATCTGAACTCCTAGAATCTGTCTGGTTGCTTTAAGTTTGTTAATTCCAAAATGCATTGAGTATTTTGTAGTTAGATGTTAGTTTACTAGTAAGGTAAATTGCACTAGGGTAGATGAATTTGACTTTTCAGTGGTCGAATTCACCCCATGGTAGTGTACAAAAAGTAGTTTAGATTGCTGAAAATTATCCTTTAAAGGATATAAAGTGTGTAATTAGGAAGAGCCTTAAGGAAGGGAATCCGAACCCCACACAATGGTCGCATTTACTCCTCAAAGTGCCAATAGTGGTCAGAGTATTTGACTAAACACTAGCCGGAATAAGCATGACTATAAAAGTCTAAACAAAGTGGCATCATTGGATTTGAATCTGACCCCTTTCATGGTCAGATTCATTCCAGCCAATGCACAAGAGAAATTTGTTATAGTTTAACATCATTAGAGTCAAATTTGACCCCTGTAATGGTCAGATTTACTCTAAAAGATGCATAGCATATCTATTGTTTGGAAGTGGAAATTGCAAAAGAAGAGCTGCAAGTGCACAATGCAAAAAATCCAGATGTGGAGCAGCCAATTAGGATTTTCATTTTTAGTTCTTTCCTTGATATTCAAAAAATGTATTTTTACAACAGCTGTATTCTCGTTTCAGAAAAACTGTAATTATTCATTTATGCATTTTGAACCTTGTAATTTAAAGACTGGACTGTATATTCATTTTTAGCCTTTTAGTATATAGTATTCATGCTGATTTTAAGGCAGTCTGTTGGAATTTCGAATCTAGTTTTGATCTAAGAAGTAATACGATGCTAATAGGTGTTCAATCAAAAGAGGAACTTGTATTCAAATCAGTACGCACGAAACCTTTTGTAAACATTTACTAGATGTTTAGAAGCAGTCGTTTCAAATTCAGTTGTTTTCAATACAAGTAGATATTAGTAGATTATTTTCAGTTCATCTCGCATCCTGAATTTTTTTCTGAAGTCGACATAGGAACACTTCTAATACGCATGAACCTTGAATTTTAGAAACACGTGATTTGGATATCTAAAACTAATGAGAATTGCTAATTTAGAACTAACAAAACTGCTTGTGTTATGTTCTTCTTCAGAAATTACAAAGGTCCAGGAAATAAAGTAATTCTAGTTTACAAATTCAAAGAAAAAATTAGTAGATAATGTGTTTGTATGTTTGTATTTCACAGGTGTATATATATCTACGCTAATGATGTGCATCTTGATGAACATATTTTCTACCATTTATCAAATTAGAAAGTAAAGACCTTTAAGATTTGATGGAGAACTGAATTTCCTAACTAGTAGTCTTCTTACAAAAATAGTCACAATTAGGATGGCCTAAGGTGATACCATTTGGGCTAAATTCGGCCATAGCCCAATATCATAACTTAAATAGGTATTACTTTAGATATAGTGAAAGCCCTTTAGATGATGGTTACCTTAAACTTAGATAAAACAATCATCGAAGTATACGTTTTACGTAACTTTGAACGAAAACAATTAAAAAGATACCTTTTTCTCAAAATTGTGTATACGTTTACGTAACACAAATAAAGACTAAAATGAACACTCGTAGAGACACTTTAGGAACGAATTTTACATTCGTGTGACATGATTTTAGATACATTTTAAACTCTACGGGTTTACGCATACGTGACCCGTCTCAAAAGAACTCCATAAATACAAAAGAATAATAAAAGCGGTAAAGAGTATGTAAATGCATATAGGTATAAAGCAGTAGTTAAACAATTTAGGCCAAGTTTAATCATTAAGCGACCGTGCTAGAACCACAGAATTCGGAAGTGCCTTACACCTTCTCCCGGGTTAACAGAATTCCTTACCGGATTTCTGGTTTGCAGACAACTTAACAGAGTCAAAATTCCTTGGTTTTGGGATTTCTAAAAATAAATGGTATTCCGGGACACCGTAAAAAATCCGGGTGGCGACTCTTAATAAATAAAATAAATCCTAAAAGTTAAATAATGTCACTTAAAGTGGAAAAACTCCCTTATTACCCTTACCAGGTGAAAAAGGAGGTTTGACAGCTCTAGCGACTCTACTGGGGACCAAACCCAGAATCTCTGGTTCAGGGTTCAAGATTTCGAGCTTTTTAATGTGATTTTACTTGGCTTTGTTGAATTGTGATATTACTGTATTTTTGTGCGCTCAATGCGCTAATTGTCATTTATTTACCGCTTTGATATTTGTTTGAACTGTATTTAAACTGCCTTCTTACGTCTCCCTTCTGAGTCTTCAAAAAAATTGGTGCACACGTTCGCATGGCCCGCCTTTCTGTTAGAGGTCATATCAAGTAAGAAATAGAGGGATGGACTGACCAAGCTTCAGTTAAAGTCTTACACCGTTCTTGCCAAAATAGCCTTAGAACATATTACATTGTCGAAGGACTGTGTTCGTTAAAGAACGAATTTGTCTGTCACTTTTTCCGAAAAGTACCTTGTTTGGCCTCAAAACTTTACTCAAAGTAGGAAGGGGCCATTTTTGCAAAATTGACCACTTTGGTCAAATATTGCACAAATAAGCCGCTTTAGAAGAGTTTGTCTTTCAAAAATTAAAAATGGGTCTTTTGTGTCAAAATCAGAGGTAATCCTAACCCTGTTTGCTCACAAGTGCAAAAATGAACAATGTCCAAACTCCACAGCTGAACACCGTAGAAGGGGATCCACTACAACTCCAAATATGGTGGCATGATCTAGATAAAGAGGGCAAAGAATGGGTTCGCGAACAGTTGGGGTCTCTTGTTGATCTTATGGGGGTCAAGCCTAGAAATGACTTGATCCAAGCCTTGGAAACCTTTTGGGACCCGGTCCGCAATGTGTTCTGCTTCTCAGATTTTGAACTCACTCCGACCTTAGAAGAGGTTGCCGGATATGCGGGTTTTGGTCGGGACTTAAGGAATCAACAAATCATCTTTCCAAGACCTATCTCAGTGCGCCGGTTCTTCGAGGTCCTTCACGTTAGCCTACAATTTAGAAAAGATCGAGTATTCAATGGGCGTTGTTAATTCTATTTCATATATTCCAGATACTACTTCTTAGATAGATCTGAAATACATGAAACGGGCTTGACCAACAAGGAGGATAAGGATACCGGAGAATCCATCGTCGGTTTGCCTTTATCGTAGCATTTCTGGGTGTTATGGTCTTTCCTAATGCCGAAGGGACTATTGCCGTTCGGGTGGCCAAAATCGCTCAGGCTTTGACTGAAAAGAAAGATCATACTCTGGTTCCACTCATATTGTCCGACATCTTCCGGGATTTGACTGAATGTAAGTCGAGAAAAACATTTTCTGAAGGTTGCAATATCATTCTCCAGATGTGGCTAATTAAACATCTTCGCCACCACCCACCACTCATGAGCTATTGTACTGATACTGATAAAGACAAATTCATCAAGGGCTATGAGGAAAGAGTAAAAGATTACCCTTGTCCAGAAGGAGTCGAGGCCTGGGTTGATCATCTGAGGTCTCTAAAAGCAAACCAAATAGAATGGACTTTGGGATGACTCCCACTCAGAGAAGTCATACTTATGTCCGCTACCAAGAATCATCTATTGTTGATGGGTATCAAGAGTACCCAACCATATGCACCCCAACGAGTTCTAAGACAATTAGGCCGTTATCAAAGGATACCTGAAGAGGAGGATTTGAGCATCCAAGTCATTGAGCTACACCCCGAGGCCCCCTTTCCTGAGGCCTTAATTCAACAAAGTTGGAATGGGTGTCGATACTTGAAAAAGGATACTCAGGTGCCTAATCTTGCTAGTGGGGAAGTGTATCCAAGATACATGGCATGGTTTGAGAAAAGAAGTTTCATTACTGAAGAACCGGAACCTGAGCCAGAAAGGCCCTCTAAAAGGCCTCATGTGAAAGCTTTTGAAGATAAAGTGCAAGAAAGACTAGCTTGGGGAGAAAAGGAAAGTGAATATCAAGCCACTATCCATGCGTTGAAAGAGAAATTAAGAAACATGGAGTTTGATAATCAGTTGCAGGCATAGGTAGTTGAGGGTGAAAAATGACAAATGACCCGAGAGAATAAGGCGCTTCGTGCCCAAGTCCGGAGTCTGAAAATAGCCCTAGAGACGACTGTAAGGAGTGAAAGAGATGAAAAAATCATTAACAATCTGAGGTTGAAGGTTCACAAATATACCTTTGATTTAAGAAAAGCTGAAAAAGACCTGTTAGAAGCCCAAAGGGATTTAGCAAAAGGAACGAAAGAGCAGACTCGTCAACTGAGGCAAAAATATAGCAAAGAAATGGCCATCTTGAAAGAAAACCTATTTCCCATGGGGAACGAAATGGTCCAACAGACCAAAGACTTCAGAGCAGAAAGGGAGCATTGCCATGCAGAGATTGGCCAGTTGAAGGGAACAGTGAAAGAATTGAAAAAGCAGAAGGATGCAAGTGCCCAGGTATTAGAGGCCCGATCACATCAAATAGGGCGCTTACTTCAGGAGAAAGGGATCATACGGAACATAATTAAAGAAATAGCCAACTACGTGGTGCAAAAATGCCACGAGTGCGAGGGTATGACCACTTCAATGTTCTTTGCCACCATGATGACTTTCCTCCACCAAGTAATGGACGAATTGGATCGACTTCAAGGGGATATTGCACGGAGACCCGCCAATGCACTACAGGCCCCGAGAAGACAACCAGAGGCTCTTCTTTATTATTGATGTTTAGTTTTTTGAGTCTGTACTTTTATTGCTTTCAAAAAATGTTGAGTTGTTTTGTTTTATGTCTAGAGTCTGTACTTCTCTTTCGTGTTTATTAATGTTTCCAAAAATCACTTGTAATGAAAAGAATTATCTTTAATAGTGAAATGATAATTGCCCTTTATTTATTTATCTATTCTGTGAACTACGTAATGATCTGATTCATGTGGCGTCACGTAGGAAATCCACACAGGATTAGATCATAGCCCTGAAAGAAAAGAAAAAATAAGGAAGAAAGAAAGAGAGAGAATATTAAAGCCGGGATGAAACACACAGCCATAGCAAACATTTTAGAAAAATGATAACTGCTTAGGTGCATTGCATCCCAACGTGTGATACCTATGTATTAATATCTCCCACTAACCAATTTGATGTCTACTCTTAAAAGGTTACTATTTCTAAGGTGGTTGGTTTGCGGTGGTATTCTGGCGACACATCCTTATTTCACTAGATCCAAAGGAAGTATCACAATGACATCAGAAATCCATTTGTCTATTGTCGACCCAGAGGATAGCTCCCTTCAGTTGTCCCTCAAGTAGAATCGGCAATCGCCGAAGAAAACAGAAGACTGAGATGCCGCATGCTAGAAATGTGGGATGCTTGGTCCAACGGTAGGGAGCCACCTAATTCTATTCCCGGTTTTCCTGAGCTGATCCCTAGAACCGGAGGATTTACCAATGTGCCAATTTCAGTGCCAAACCCATTTGTACCATTCAGGTTCCCAACCATGACATCAAATTACATCGGGATGCCTTCTGAGGTCCGCCCCAAGGCATCCTCTTCCAGACTACCCTCTGTTGTATTTACTGCGCCTCCAGCCACCGGTGCAGCACAACCAACACTGGCGCGACAAAGCTTTGAACCAGCAAATTTCACTTTCCAAGCTCCCCAGTTCCAGCTGGATACTGCTCGGGTCACTCCGAATTCTTACCCGCAGTACCCGCCATTTGAATCTCTTGTGGACAGGAGCCAGAAAAGATCTTGAAAAATATTGAACGGGATGATATAACCCGAAAGATGAAAAACATCGAGCAAAGTTTGAAAAATATCCAGGGCCTAAGCGGCCAAAAGAGCGTGTCATACGCTGATCTATGCATGCTTCCTCACGTGCATCTACCTGTGGGTTTCAAAATGCCAAATTTTGAGAAGTATGACGGGCATGGAGACCCGATCGCTCACTTAAAGAGATACTGCAACCAACTGAGAGGAGCAGGAGGCACAAAAGAGCAATTGGTGGCTTATTTCGGGTAAAGCCTTACGGGTATCGCCTCAGAGTGGTACATTGATCAAGATATCTCCCACTGGCATGTATGGGATGATTTGGCTCGAGATTTTGTAAGGCAATTTCAGTACAATGTGGATATAGCTCCAGACAAAAATTCTCTGTCTAATCTAAAAAAGAAAGCTTCCGAGAGCTTCCGGGCGTGTCAGAGGCCGATTATTTCCAGAATATGATGTGCCCCATGGGCAAGCCGTTCGCGGAGGCCATTAAAATTGGCGAGATGGTAGAAATTGGTTTGAATACAGGCCGTATTTTAAGTCAATCTGCTTTGAGAGCCACCTCCCAAGCCATTCAAAGCGGCTCAGGAGGCCTGGCAAACAGAAAGAAGAAAGAAGGTGTCTTGATGGCTTCAGGCCCTAGGAATTCTCAATGACCTCGAGAATATCCAGGCCCATTTCCCAGAGCTGCACAACACTTTTACCCTCATCAGGAAGCAGCCTATGCCATGTCCTCCCTCCCCTATGCAGTAATAAACGCCCAGCCGCAGCCTCGGCCACAACAGTACAACCAGAACATAACTCCACCGCCCAGAAATAACTGTCCTCCCCCAGCTCCATATAATCCACGTCCTCTTCAAAACAATTATCAATACTATACCCACCCCCGTGAACCACCAAGGAGAACTAACTTCACTCCTATCGGTGAGTCATACTCAAGCCTCTTCCCAAAATTGGTTCAGATGGGACTTCTACAGCTCGTGCCTCCGAACGGGAAAAATCCACAATCGCCATCATACAGACGGGGAACTAGCTGTGCCTATCACTCAGGGGTGGAGGGGCACGACACTGAAAACTGCTGGACTCTCAAGAGAGCAGTAGAAAATCTGATTGAACAAAAGAAAGTTGTGCTAAGGGACGAGGAGGTCCCTAATGTCACAAACAATCCATTGCCAGCCCACAATAATGGGCCCATCATTGGAATGATTTATGAAGATAAAGAATTTGACCCGGTACTGAAAGACATCATTGCCATTGTGGATACGGAAAAGAAAGCCAAAACAATGGCAGAATTGGTCAAGGAAGAAAAGAAAACAAAGCCCCCCCGTCCAGGATAAAGAAAAGGCCAAAGAAGAAAAAACAAAGCCCCCCGGCCAGGATAAAGAAATGGCCAAGGAAGAAAAGAAAGAGACGGCACCAACTAAAGAAGTTTTCCTTTATGTCCTGAGAGCTTCGCGAAACAGACAACTCACTTTGAGACCTCCCAGAAGATTAGAGCTGAAATTCAAGCCGCAAAGAGTGTATGTGCCGAAAGGACGTATGTTGGGAAAAGTCCGGCCATCTTGCCAAAGTTGAATGAACCCCTGATCATCAGCCGCCGGACACAAATCCCAATCGAAAATACAACTGCTGTCCCCTGGAATTACGATCAAACACTAGTAACATATAAAGGAAAAGAGGTCAGAGGGGAAGTCAATGGAGAAAAACACACTGGGAAATATCACAACCCAGAAGAGCTGAACAAAGCTAAGCATAAACGCTTCCCTCTAAAAAAACCTATCACTGCTGAAGAAGCCTAGGTGTTCTTCAAGAAAATGAAAATGCCTGAATATGCTACAATTGAAGAACTCAGGAAAACCCTTGATCAGGTCTCGCTTTTGTCTCTGTTGACTGGCTAAAATGATCATCAAAATATACTCCTGAAGACGCTGAATGAAGCGTATGTACCAGTCGAGACCTCAGTCGAGCAGTTAGAGAGAATGGCTGAGCGCTTCTTCGAAGTAAACAAAATTTCTTTTAGCCGGGCTGATCTACCTCCCGAGGGAGATGCTCACAACAAAGCCTTGCCCTTAACAGTTAAAAGTGAGGGATACTACGTGAAGAAGGTCATGCTCGACAGAGGATCCGAGGTAGACATTTTCCCCTTGTCAACACTACAAGGAATGGGAATAGGCATTGAGAGAATCAGGCCAAATAACGTCTGTGTCTGCGCCTTTGACGGTATCAAAAGGGACACCATTTGTGAAATTGACATAATCATGACGATTGGCCCTGTGGATTTCACGGTAACCTTCCAAATTTTGGATATGGACACTTCTTATAACTTTTGCTAGGGAGACCTTGGATTCACACTGCTGGGGCAGTACCATCTACTCTCCACCAAATGGTCAAATTTGTACATGAGAATCAGGAGATAGTAGTCCACGGAGAGGACGAACAATCAATATATAAGGACCCCTCCATACCATGCCTCAAGTCCAGAGAGGGAAGCGAGCATATTGTGTACCAAGCCTTTGAGATTGTACCCGCTGATCAGCACGAGGAAGGTGCTCCGTGCCCACAACCTTGTTTATCTAACGCATCAATCATGGTTGCTACCAACATGACCAGACACAGGTTCAAACCCGGGAAGGGGCTTGGGGTATCCCTACAAGGCATTACTGAACCCATCTCTCTGCTTGCCAACAAAAAATTCTTCGGCATAGGTTTCAAGCTACAGAAGCCGATGTGAAATGGGCCAACGCACGAAAGAAAGATGGGTGGGACCTGCCTCAGCCAGCCCCACACATCACTAAGTCATTCATCAAACCTCAGTACATTAAAGAAGAAGAAGAGGCCTTTACGGCCGAAGAAATTGAGGAAATCTGCGGGGCCATGAGACAAATGTTATATGAGACTCACATGGTTGCGCCGGGAGAAGGCTCAAGCACTGCTGAGGCGCAATACATGGGGCCGAATGCCAAACTGCAGAACTGGAAAGCTACTCCCTTCCCAATCAGACGAGAATCTTGGTAGTTCGTGTTTTGCTGTCCATTCTGCACTTCGAGTTATTTTAGGGTGTAACTCGAGTGTTTTTAATTTTATTGTCTTTAAATTCTGATGTAAAACCCCTATTATCTTCAAATTCAATGAAATGAAATCAAAATTTCATCGTCTATTATTCTTTAGGATTTTATTATTTTTCTTTTTTTCATTCCTAATAATGCGGCCTTAAATAACATGACATGCTTGCGGACTTTATGCCCTGATCTTAACACGCTGTCTAATCTCGAAATAATGAATCAAGAACCAGAATAGATGAAGAAGAGGCTTTTAGGGAAATAAACAGAGAATTGGAACAATTCTAGAATAAGCCTAAGCCAAACCTAAATGAAACTGAGCCAGTTAACTTGGGTAATCCATAAGAGGTCCGAGAAACCATGATAAACATTGACACGGATGAGAAAACTAGGGACACATTGATTCAACTTCTGTTCGAATTCAAAGATGTGTTCTGTTATTCCTATGATGATATGCCCGGATTAAGTGTTGATTTAGTGGTACACAAGCTTCCAACTCATCCCGATTGCCCGCCTGCCCACCAAAAGCAAAGAAAATTCAAACAGATATCAGTGACAAAATTAAAGAAGAAGTCACTAAAAAATTAAAAGCCAGTGTAATCCGAGTAGTCAGATACACCACATGGCTAGCCAACGTAGTCCCAGTACCAAAAAAGGACGGGAAACTCAGAGTATGTGTTGATTACAAGGATTTGAACAAAGCAAGTCCCAAGGACAACTTCCCGCTACCAAACATCCATATCCTGGTCGACAATTGTGCCAAACATGAGATACAGTCATTCGTGGATTGTTATGCCGGGTATCATCAAGTCCTAATAGATGAGGAAGATGCAGAAAAGACAGCCTTCACTACACAATGGGGAACGTATTGTTACAGGGTTTATAGAAACTAAGCGTCCACCAAACTGTATATAGAACCCGGTTCACTATCAGTTCCTACCGTAAGCAACATACTGTAAAGAAAAACAGTAAGGGACCTAGTCCTCTACCAATTCCCTCAAATACACAGAGACAACAAGTTAAAGAGACGCAGAATTTTTACGTGGAAAAATCCCAACTCAAGGGGGCAAAAACCACGACCTACACTGGTAGGATTTCAACTTCACTAACTTGTAATCTCAACTATTACAAGCCACTTTGTAATGACCCTCTTACAAAGACTTCAACACACTAACTTGTAATACACTTATTACAAGCCACTTTGTTCTCACTAGTTAGAAAGATTTCAACACACTAACTTGTAATACACTTATTACAAGCCACTTTGTAACTCACTAGTTACAAAGACTTTAACTTATGACTACACTAGTAACAACACAAACACGGATGATTTATGATTTTGAGTTTCCTAAAACAAAGCTTCTAAGAAAGCAAGATAGGATTTACAATGAAGAACAAAACACAAGATTACAACTCAACTAAGGACACACATATACTCGTTGTAGAACTGGTCCGTAGTGGAGTTGTCTTCTTGTTCTTGACACACTTGAGTCTTCAACAATGGAGTCGATCTTCAAATGCTATGAAGATGGTGGTAGATACCCAAGTGAATATCTTGTTTTTCTTAACCTAAGATATTAAAGACCTTACCACATTCCAAGAAGGATGTACCATATCTTGAGAGTACACTTCACAACCAATGGGAAGTGATTGCTGCACTGTTACTGCACTGTAGCGTGTACAGTTACAGGCAATCACTTTTCTATCACAACTTTTACAGCTGTAGAGTTGACTTGTACTTTCGTCTGTGAGTCCGTCAAGGGACCAGGTCCCTCTGTTGTTCTTTATGAGTTCAATAATACACTGCCCAAATTTCTTCGTGCACTGTGCACGAAGTCACTTTCTGCCATTGCTTTCCAGCTGTAAAGTTGACTCGTACTTCTGTCAGGGGAAGGTCAAGGGATCAGGTCCCTCAACTGTTTCTTGTGGATCCAAGAGTATACTGCCCAGACTTATTTGAGTTCATGCTGAATGATTATGCCTGACATGCATCAGGTCCTTTATCTGGTTCTTCACATAAAGTTTTTTACATCATCAAAACATAACACTAACCCATCAATTTCCCCCTTTTTGATGAAGAAAAACTTCTAAAATTGATGACTAGGTATAAAGTCTAACTTAACCAGATAAAGTACCAGGACCCCATATTGTTCCCCCTGTCTTTGTGCTTCCCTCTGGTTGCGCATCAGGTCATTTATATGTTCTTTACATAAAAGTTTGTTAGATCAGCAAAACAAAATACTAACCCATCAATTTCCCCCTTTTTGATGATGATAAACTTTTATAATTGAAGAGCAGTTATATAATCTAACTTAACCAGATAAGAGACCAGGACCCCATATTGTTCCCCCTGACTATGTGCTTCCCTCTGCTTCCCCGTTAGTTCCTGCCCACATTATCAACAGAGACCAGGTCCCCATATTGCTCCCCCTGACTATGTGCAACTTTCCCTTGCCCACATTATCAATTATCATCTTCCCCCTTTTGGCATCATAAAAAGGCACAAACAAACAGAAAGCACAAAGAAGTCTAACATAGCTAACTCATGCCCCATGTGTGCACACAACATGATAGAAAATAGAAGTAAAAGGAAAACAAGCATTGTCCTTAGCAAGAGAGAAGCTGATTCATGGATGATAATCTTTTTAAATTCATCAGGAGCAGTGAAGGTGGAATTCAACATGCCATCACACACACACAAAAAAAAAAGCAACCAACAACCACAAAACATCACAACATAAGACAACTGGACATCTAGAGGAGCCTAGAGGGCACTAGAAGAGGAAGGCTTGGAGGAAGAGCCAGCACGCAGATATGGCCCCCTTCAACAGTGAAGAGAGTTGCATAGAATTTCTGCACCTCATTTTCATATACCGTAGGTACATCCCCCCTAAACAGATGATCCCATTGTTGGAACTCCACAATCTCTAGAACTTGCCTCATCCCTGCCATCTCAGAGATGTCCGGGTCAAACATACAACCCCCACAAGACTTTTTGAGTTCACAATCTCTCCTGCCCAAGTCCACTGTCACTTGGTGTGGTCTTCATGGAACTGGGTCCCCCAGCAGTTTCCCTCTATCGTTTTCTCGACTTCTCAATAGACTTCCCTCTCTCGCACTCAACAACAACCACTCTTCACAGATGATGCACGCTTTTTTTTATTTTTTTATTTTACAACTTCCTCAGAACTTCCAACCATAGACTTCTGGACCTTTGTAGATCTTTTCAGTAAGGAACTAGGTTTCTCCATAGCATCTTTATCAATCTCAACCACTGGAATGTCCTTGTCATCCACAACTTTCCCTTGCTACATCAACCTCTTCTTCTTTTTCTGAAGTTTTGCAACCAGGTAGAAGGTTGCTTAGAAGAAGACTCAGAAGTAACTGCTGGCTTGCAAAAAATCCCTCAGAGGTACATAAATGGGAGGAATAGACTCCAAGGGTTTAGTGTATAAGATGGGTTCCTGGGTTGTTTCTGCTGAAGGAGAATCAGGTTCTCCAGCAGGTTTTTCTTTAACTGTGTCATGAACCGGAGACTCAAAAAGAACCATAGTCCCCCCATCCCCTAAAAATGGAGTTTCTTCCCCCTGAGACTCAAGAAGGGGGGAGGCTCTTTCATTCGTTAAGGAAGGGTAGGAGTGAGAGGGTTTTATGGAAGGAAGGGTAATAAAAAAGGGTAGAGGAACGGGTTCTGACAGACGCACAAACACTGAAAAGTAGGATGGTGTGGCTGTTGAAATAATTTTGTTATCTTTTGAGAAACGCAAAAGAATAACACATTACTACTAACCTGTGGTACAAGAACCGGGTTCCTGACCTGTTTTTGTAAAATTTTCAGCTTTCTCTTGCAGTTCAACGCTGTACCTTTAGCTTCTATAATCATCATGCGTGTCTACCTGCAACGATATTGATGTGAGTTAGGCTTAGTCAGAAAACACTTTAGCTAACTGTACCTGAGTGTGACTCTCATAGACAAAGAAGGAGAACCAGGTCCTCAGTTAGGTTTCATCAACCCTAGTGCTATCCTGTTTCTCTCGATTTTTCCATAACCTGTGGAGTGCCTTACACAACATCTCCAACTCTTTATTCAGCTTCAGTGGAAGTAATTGGGGTACCAGGTTCCCTATGTGGATTTGAGGAAGAGGTTGTATTGTCTTCACTTACTTTCCTCTTCCACATGCATCAAAAACTCTGTGCTCCTTGAACTTTGAGTTAGGCAGACCACGAACCAGGTCCCTCTGTATCAATCTATTCAAGAGAGAAAAGCTTGAATGACCCAATCTTCTGTGCCACAGTTCTGCATTCAAGCAGCTCATATCACCAGCTTCCAAGGATTCAAAGTCAGCAACATAGATATTCTTGTGTCTTTTAGCGATCAAAACCACCTCACCAGTTACTAGACTAATGACCGTGCATATTTTAGACAAGAATTATATTTTGTATCTTTTATCACAGATTTGAGAAACAGTCAAGAGACTGTACTTCAACCCATCTACATAGTAAACATTGTCAATTGAGTGCTCAAGTGATCTTCCAACCCTTCCAACACCGAGAATGTACCCTTTTTTTTAATTGCCAAATGATACATCTCCTTCTTGCAGGGCTTTCAGTGAGAGAAAATCCATGGTGTTCCCAATCATGTGCTTTGAGCATCCACTGTACATGATCCATTATAGTCTTGTTCCTCTCACCGTTTCCTGCACATATGAATCAAGGGTTAGATTTAGGAACCCAAACAAGTTTGGGTCCCTTGTAGTTAGGAAAAGGGTGAATAAGAGCTCTTCTAGTCCATGCAGGCAAGAATCAATTTTTCTTAGTGGGACCTGGTCCCTTCTTAGCATTCCTCTTATCAACAAACATTTTGTTTTTCTGAACTGATTGATCCCTGGCAGAGCAGCTTTCTTTGAAGTGCCCATTGTTCCCACACTGGGTACCGAGCCAGTTGTCTGGAACAATGACATACTTGTTGTGTGGGTTTTAAGGAATTTTATCCTTTTGTAACCCGATCCCCTGCCTGTTTCCACTGTTATTAAAGTACAAGGCAGTGATCGCATAAAAGGACCAGGTCCATTTAAGTGATTTTTCAAGATCAATTTTTAGTTTAACCATTTCAGCTTGAAGTCGCCTATTTTTCTCAGTTTCACAACATAGGCTTGTTTTTACATCATTTAGTTCCTTTTCAAGCTCAATGTGTTTCTCACTATCTACCTCTTTTCCTTTCTCTATGCTTGCAGCCCTATGTTCACATTTGAGTCCCTCAATTGTTTCCTCTAGGTTAGTGATTAGTACCAAAAGGTCATCTCTAGATTGCTCAGCTTCTCCTAACTCTATGGTCAAGGCATTCTTATCATTAACTAAACTGCAGTATGCATCAATAAGAACACTTGCTAATGACCTTAATTTCTTAGAAGAGTAGGACTTCAGATTTCTCTGAACATCCCTGAAATTTACCTCATCGTTGTCATCCTCTTCATCATCATCAGACTAGGCCATTAGAGATAACAGTGAGTCATACGCCTTGGCCTCATTATCTACTGCCATCATGGAATTGTTTCCTGCTTCTGGTTCCTCTTCTGATTCACTAGAGGAGTCTCCCCATGCAGCAAGAGCTTGCTTCACAACATTGTCTGCTGCACTTTTTCGGCTGAATCGTTTGTCAGGAACCTGGTTCCTCTTTGCAGTTTTGTCAGAATTGTGCTTGTAAGGCTCCTGCTTCAGAAGTGGACAGTCCTTGATAAAGTGTCCTGGCTTTCCACACTTGTGACATAGATCATAGTTTCTAGGCTTGCTCGAACTGCCTCTTCTTGGTATGCCACCATTCCTTTGAATCATCTTTTGGAATCTTTGAGTGAGATACTCCATGTCGGATTCATCACCACTGGAATCCTTGTTGGAAGCCTTGAGAACCAGGTCCTTCTCCTTCCTGGGCTCTCTTCTTTCGATATCCTTCTTTCTTTTCATCTCATAAGTTTTGAAATTTCCAATAAGCTCGTCAATAGTCAGCTTCTGCAGGTCTTTGGCTTAAGTGATAACATTAACCTTGCTCTCCCAAGAACCTGGTAGAACACTAAGTATCTTCCGGACTAGCTTGTTGGTTGGAATGATTTAACCAAGTGAATGAAGCTCATTGATTATGGAGGTGAAGCGGGTATGCATCTCTTGAATGGACTCATTCTCTTTCATTTTAAAGAGTTCATACTCAGTTGTCAGCATATCTATTTTGGATTGCTTTACCTGAGTAGTCCCTTCGTGAGCCGTTTGAAGAGCTTCCTAGATTTCCTTTGCAGATTCACATGCCGAGATATGATTATACTCGTCTGGTCCAATACCACAAACAAGAATCTTCTTTGCCTTGAAGTTCTTCTCAACAGCTTTTCGGTCAGCACCATTGTATTCTTTTCTTGTTTTTGGAATAGTCTTTGTTCCCTCTCCAATAGCCTTCATAGGGACCATCACAAATAACGTCCCAAAACTCGGAGTCTTCAGCCATAATGAAGTCATGCATTCTTGTTTTCCACCAACCATAGTATTGGCCGTTTAATCTTGGGGGTCTATAGGTTAATTGTCCTTCTTCAAAGTTGGGTAGAGCAGCCATTAGAGATCGTTTCTAGGTGTTAACCTTTTAGAAAGAACCTGCTCTGATACCAATTGATAGAAACTAAGTGTCCACCAAACTGTATATAGAACCCGATTCTCTATCAGTTCCTACCGTAAGTAACAGACTGTAAAGAAAAACAGTAAGGGACCTGGTCCTCTACCAGTTCCCTCAAATACCCAGAGACAACAAGTAGAAGAGACGCAGAATTTTTACGTGGAAAAATCCCAATTCAAGGGGGTAAAAACCACGACCTACACTGGTAGGATTTCAACTTCACTAACTTGTAATCTCAACTATTACAAGCCACTGTGTAATGACTCTCTTACAAAGACTTCAACACACTAACTTGTAATACACTTATTACAAGCCACTTTGTAATGACTCTCTTACAAAGACTTCAACACACTAACTTGTAATACACTTATTACAAGCCACTTTGTAATGACTCTCTTACAAAGACTTCAACACACTAACTTGTAATACACTTATTACAAGCCACTTTGTTACTCACTAGTTAGAAAGATTTCAACACACTAACTTGTAATACACTTATTACAAGCCACTTTGTTACTCACTAGTTAGAAAAATTTCAACACACTAACTTGTAATACACTTATTACAAGCGACTTTGTAACTCACTAGTTACAAAGACTTTAACTTATGACTACACTAGTCACAACACAAACACGGATGGTTTATGATTTTGAGTTTCCTAAAACAAAGCTTCTAAGAAAGCAAGATAGGAGTTACAATGAAAAACAAAACACAAGATTACAACTCAACTAAGGACACACATATACTCGTTGTAGAACTGGTCCGTAGTGGAGTTATCTTCTTGTTCTTGACACACTTGAGTCTTCAACAATGGAGCAGATCTTCAAATGCTATGAAGATGGTGGTAGATACCCAAGTGAATATCTTGTTTTTCTTCAACCAAGATATTAAAGACCTTACCACATTCCAAGAAGGATGTACCATATCTTGAGAGTACACTTCACAACTAATGGGAAGTGACTGTTGCACTGTTACTGCACAACAGCGTGTACAGTTGCAGGCAGTCACTTTTCTGTCACAGCTTTTTACAGCTGTAGAGTTGACCTGTACTTTTGTCTGTGAGTCCGTCAAGGGACCAGGTCCCTCTGTTGTTCTTTATGAGTTCAATAGTACACTGCCCATATTTCTTCGTGTACTGTGCAGGCAATTACTTTCTGCCATTGCTTTCCAGCTGTAAAGTTGACTCGTACTTCTGTCAGGGGAAGGTCAAGGGATCAGGTCCCTCAACTGATTATGCCAGACATGCATCAGGTCCTTTATCTGGTTCTTCACAGAAAGTTTGTTAGATCATCAAAACATAACACTAACCCATCAAGGGTCATGCCATTCGGTTTGAAAAATGCTGGGGCAACCTATATGAGATCCATGACTACCATTTTCCATGACATGATGCACCAAGAAATTGAGGTGTACGTTGATGATGTTATTATTAAATCCAGGACACATGAAGGCCATGTTCAAGACTTGAGAAAATTCTTTGAGTGGCTACGCAAATATGACTTGAAATTGAATCCTGCTAAATGTGCATTTGGTGTTCCTTCCTGGAAACTATTGGGGTTTATAGTCAGCCGTAGTGGCATTGAGTTAGATCCTACGAAGATAAAATCCATCCGAAATATGCCACCCCCAAAGACTAAGAAAGAGGTCATGAGCTTGTTAGGAAGGTTGAACTACATCAGCTGGTTTATTGCACAACTTACAACCACATGTGAGCCGATATTCAAGATCTTAAAGAAAGATGTAGCGATCAAATGGACGGACAAATGCGAGGAAGCCTTCGACAAAATCAAGGAATATTTGTCAAATCCGCTAGTGTTGGTCTCGCCTGAACCAGGAAGACCGCTGTTCTTGTACCTAACAGTCGTGGAAAATTCTTTTGGTTGTGTTCTCGGGCAACATGATGTTACTGGGAAGAAAGAGCAGGCCATCTATTATCTGAGCAAGAAATTCACTGGTTACGAAGCCAAATACACTCTGCTGGAGAGAACATGTTGCGCCCTAACTTAGGTCGCTCAAAAGCTCAGACATTATTTGCTGGCTTATACCACATATCTCATAACCAGGTTGGATCCTCTAAAATACATATTCCAAAAGCCAATGCCCGCAGGAAGGTTAGAAAAGTGGCAAATCCTGCTCACGGAGTTTGACATCGTCTATGTCACCCACACAGCCATGAAAGCTCAAGCCTTAGCCGATCATTTGGCTGAGAACCCGGTTGATGATGAATACCAACCTTTAAGTACCTATTTCCTAGATGAGGAAGTCAATTCAGTCGAAGTAATCTCAGAAGACACTAATACCTGGAAAATGTTCTTCGACAGAGCAGTCAATGCAAAAGGTGTTGGTATTGGGGCAATCTTGATTTCGCCCACGAGACAACACTATCCAGCCACGTCCCGTCTCCGGTTCTTCTGTACAAACAATACTACAGAATATAATGCTTGTATAATGGGTATGAACATGGCCATTGACATGGATGTGGAAGAGTTTTTGATCATGGGAGATTCTGATTTGATCATCAAGCAAGCTTAGAGAGAGTGGGAAACTCGAGATGTTAAGCTCCTTCCATACAGACAACATTTGGAAGACCTTACCTAACGATTCAAAGCCGTCGAGTTCAGATATATCCCTCGATGCCACAATGAGTTAGCAGATGTACTGGCTACTCTAGCTGCAATGCTGCCATATCCGGGCAATGTTCACATTGACCCGGTGGAAATTCAAATCAAAGAAAGACATGGCTATTGTAACACGATCGAAATAGAGCCCGATGTCCAACCATGGTATCATGATATCAAAAGATTCTTGAAAACAAAAGAATACCTGGAGCAGGTCAATGGGGATCAAAAGAGAACCATCAGGAGGCCCGCCAGCAGCTTCTTCTTAAGAGGAAAAGTATTGTACAAAAGGACTCTAGATCTGAATCTATTAAGGTGCGTGGATTCCAAATAAGCTGAAAAGATTATGAATGAAGTACATTCAGGAGTATGTGGCCCTCACATGAACGGGTACGTCCTCGCAAAGAAAATTCTGCGAGCAGGATATTACTGGATGACCATGGAAAATGATTGTTTCAGTTTTGTCCGGAAATGCCATCAGTGTCAAATACATGGTGACCTGATTCATGAACCACCCTCAGAACTACATCCCATGTCAGCACCTTGGCCGTTCGTTGCTTGGGGAATGGACGTCATCGGGCCGATCGAGCCGATCGAGCCAAAAGCCTCAAACGGGCACAGATTTATTTTAGTTGTCATTGACTATTTCATAAAATGGGTCGAAGCAGTCACTTTCAAAGCCGTCACTAAGAAAGCAGTGGTGGACTTCGTGCATTCAAACATTATCTTTCATTTCGGTATTCCAAAAACTATCATCACCGATAACGCTGCAAATCTGAATAGCCACTTAATGAGGGAGGTATGTGAACAGTTTCAAATCACACACCGTAATTCCACCCCTTATCGGCCCAAAGCCAATGGTGCCGTTGAAGCAGCCAATAAGAATATCAAGAAAATCCTCAGAAAAATGATCCAAAGTTCTAGACAGTAGCATGAGAAGTTGCCTTTTGCATTATTGGGATATTGCACGACCGTGCGCACATCAGTTGGGGCTACGCCTTATCTATTGGTTTATGGCACTGAAGTCATGATCCCTGCGGAAGTCGAAATTCCCTCCCTTCGGATCATTGTCGAAGCTGAAATTGAGGATGATGAATGGGTCAAAACCCGGTTGGAATAGTTAACTCTGATTGATGAGAAACGAATGGATGCAGCTTGCCACGGGCAGTTGTACCAACAAAGAATGGCCCGCGCCTATAACAAGAAAGTGCGGCCCAGTAACTTCGACGTGGGGCAACTCGTCCTGAGACGTATCCTCCCGCACCATGAAGAAGCGAAAGGAAAATTCGCCCCGAACTGGAAAGGTCCATACATCATAAGGAAATTGCTACCAAAAGGAGCATTGTACTTGGGGGACATCGATGGAAATGACCCTGAAACGACTTTCAATGCATATGCAGTCAAAAGGTATTATGTTTGACCTTTTCGTGATGATACTCATGATCGAAATGATGAAGGCTTTCATTCATGCTACCCCAAACACTACCAGTTTTGTAAACCTTTTGAGCTGGTTACTCTTCCTTGATTACCCTCTTTTGAACTTGAAGTGTTGATATAAAAAAAAATGATGATGAAAAACAAAAGAAAAGTCAAAAAAAAAAAAAAAAAAAAAAAAAAAAAAAAAAAAAAAAAACAAAAAAAACAAATGTAACCATGAACTACGCCTGACTTGATTCCGAAAGGATACGTAGGCAGCCTCTTCCTAGGGATCAGTCACACCAAACTAAAAATCCACATTCCCCTGATAGTTTAATCTGGGGCAAGTGTTAAAATTTGGAAATGATTCGGATGAAAATTTCCAAAGTTGTAATTTGATACAAATTCCTTTTAACCCAAATCATGTTCAAGTCCTTCCGATCGATCGGCGAAGAAAGGCTAGAATTGGAGGATACAATTATTTGGATCTGATACAAGCAATTAGAGAAACTAAAATGAGAGAGTCTTAGCGGTGAAAACCCACACGGGCACCATAAGGCGATGGTAGGAAAAGAAATTAAAATGAGAGAGTCTTATCGGTGGAAACCCACACGGGCACCATAAGGCGATGGTAGGAAAAGAAATTAAAATGAGAGAGTCTTATCGGTGGAAACCCACACGGGCACCATAAGGTGACAATGAGTAGAGAAACTAAAAATGAGAGAGTCTTGTTAGTGAAAAATCGCAAAGAGCACTACATGGCAATGTCGAGAATAGAAATGAGAGAGGTTAGTCGGTGAAAACCCGAAAAGGGCACTACTAATCGAAAAGACGATGATTGATCACTGATAGCGACATGGTTTGGGGCAAGGTTTCTCAACCTCGAGGTGAAAGTCATGACAAATTTCTAAGAGTCAGATGGTTTATATAGATCAGGCATCCAGTCCAAGATGCATGTCATGTTCATTGAAGGCCGCATACACTCCAGATAAGTCCTTCTTCTATTTTTCCCCGAAAGGGATATTCCTTGTCAAAATTTATTGTTTCCGTTTCTTTGTTATTTTTCTTTCAATCCCTTTCAGTCTGACTCTGTTTCTAAAGAAAGGCAAAGAAAGGATGGAAAAACTGATTTACAGGGTTCTCGTTTGACGGAGCCAACATGCATAAGGCACCGAACTTCATCAAAGGCATCGGGTCGATCCCGACTGACCGCAATGGCCGATGCTTTAAACACAAAACTCTTGAAAGGAGAAAATCAAATTGAAATGCCTATAAAGGCAATTGAAGTGAAAGGTTGAGTCCCACGTGGCTAACCCTCTCGGCAAAGTTTGAAAAGCCGAAGTGCTCCAAATACTTTAAAGTTAAAGTTGGAGGAAAAATCAGAAATGAAAGGCCGATGAAGGCAAAGTAAAGTTGGAAAAGGTTAAGTCCCACACGACTAACCGTTGCAGCAGAATTTGAGGGGCCAAAATTTCCCCGATACTCGAGAAATCCAAAAGGAAAAGCAAGTGAAAGGCCTACAAAGGCAAAATAAAGTCAAATATTGGGTCCCACGTGGCTGATTGCCATGGTAAAATATGGAAAAGCTAGGGTCCCCGGGATTAGAGATGAAACCCAATCCCCAGAAAGCAAGCAAGTGGTCGAGATCTTCGTCACAAGAACTGAGATCAAGCTGTTGAAAATCAAGGCCGCAAAACCAATCACCGTTTCAAACTAACAAATTGTTCTTTGTTTGAAGGAAACAGGTGTAACTCAAAACAACCTTGCAAAATGCAAGTGTAACCAAAAGAAAAGGCGCAAGATCTAGAAGCAACTCTGCAGCAACAACTCCAAAAAGGGAAGTTTTCTACAAAATTCTTTCCCGCATTCACTCAAAATAAAATGAAAAGAAAAGAAAAGAAGAAAACGATGTTGAAAACAGTCCAAACCTAAAGTGGTATAGGGTCTCCAATCCCTAGCTACACCTTTTCAAACATAGGATATTCCAAATTCGTTAGTTGATGCCAACATAGGGTCTCTATTCCCTAGTTGACGCCAGCATAACCTGATGCCGACATAACTCGATGCCAACATAACTCGATGCCAACATAGGATATTCCCTTCCTTATTTGATGCAAACGTAGGGTCTCCATTACCTAGTTGATTCCAGCATAACCTGATGCCGACATAACACGATGCCAACCTAGGATATCCCAGTCCTCAGTTGATTCCAACATAGGGTCCCACTCCCTAGTTGATGCCGGCATAACCCGATGATTCTTCCAACATAGGGTCCCGCTCCCTAGCAGACACCGACATAACCTGGTGATCTTTCTGACAACAGCATAACCTGTTGATCATCTCTTGACACTGGCATAACCCAGTGATCTCTTTTTCCCCAGGAAACAACATAACCTGTTGACCTTTCCATACACCGACATAACCTGGTGATCTTGCTGACAACAGCATAACCTGTTGATCACCTCCTGACACTGGCATAACCTAGTGATCTCTTTCTCAGGCAACATCATAACCTGTTGACCTTTCAAGACACCGGCATAACCTGGTGATCTTTTCCTGACAAAGGCGTAACCTGTTGATCATTCCCCGACACTGGCATAACCCAGTAATCTCTTTTTTTCCAGCAACAACATAACTTGTTGACCTTTCAAAGACACCGACATAACTTGGTGATTTCTTTCTTGACAACAACATTAACCTGTTGAATAGTTCCTGACACTGTCATAACCCAGTGATCTCCAAGAGTATCGCAGAGTAGTTCTTCGAGCCGGTTTGAGGTAAGTAATGACTGTAAATCTTGTCCTGAGGATATGAAACCCCGGACTTAGTATTTTCTCACTATTTTGGAGTCACGCACATGCCAGATGACGGGTGTGTGTCGTGAACTGATTGGGGATCTGGACTTTGTCATTCTCGTGGCAACTATTGAGTTGCGTAATTGCTTTTTAATCACATGATAAATCGTATTTTCCTACTATTGCTATATATTTGGGATGTAAGGCATGTTTGGGGCCTTGTGCCGACCTGTTTAGACCCCTTGGGGGCTATTTTCTGATATTCCTCACTATTTTGATCATGATTTACACTCAGTCACACCGTATTTTATTATTTTTCGAAACTCAGACTTCTTACACTATTTTGTGATATAAAATACTATTTTGGGTCGAGTACCCCATTTGTTGTTAATCCCGAGTGGCATTTTAAGAGTTTCTGACTAAGTGAGGCCGAGTGCCAATATTGTGAGGATATTATGGATCGGGATGCACGCCGCAACATGTTACATTGTTATGATATGTGAGAGGCCGAGAGCCTGAGTGATTTATGCCACGAGATGGCTTGATATTAGCGATTGGGCTGTAGGAGCCCCTCCGGAGTCTGTCCACCCCAGTGAGCGCAGGTACCTACTGAATGCGAGTGCCGAGTGATGCGTGATTGGGAGTTATGAGTGACTGTGAGGTAGCCCGAGGGGCTGATACCGAGTGATTGTGAAGCATGCTGAGTGATTGATCCTGAGTATTGATACGCCTGAAGGGCAGTTTATGATACATGTTTTCATCTGAAAGACTATTTATGAACTCTGTCAATTTTATATATTGAATCGCTTTTGATTTCGATGAAACTTACGAAAAAGGCACACTTTCAACTGATATTTTTCTGAAAAAGAACTTAAATTCTACGAGGCATCGTATTTGTGTTTTACTGAAGAAAGATTTCACTTACTATGCAGTGATGATTGTTTTTATGTGCTTACATAGCCTTAGACACTATTTACTTTCACTACTAATGAGTTGGCGTACTCACATTACTCCCTACATCCCTGTGTGCAGATACATGTGCTGGATTAGAGCGTTAGCTTCTTTCCTCTATTTGTGGAGCCGGAGTTGGGATTTCGAGGTAGCTGTTTAGCTTCCGCAACTTCTCTTTTCCCTTTCTTGTTTTTGGTTTTAGTTCCTCGTTCTGAGAATTGATGTATTACGAAAGTAGAGTTATTTTGTACTACTCATAAATGCTCATGACGGGATGACTCCGGGTCTTGGGGTAGTGATTAGACTATTTATTTCGTTTGGTATTGCGTAAAATTTGGAAAGTTAAAGATGTTTATTAAATATTGGGAACATTTTTGGAATTTATGAAAATATTATGTAAATATGTGATTGCTTGGCTAGCCTAGTTCATGATAGGCTCCATCACGACCTTCATAGGATTTGGGGTCGTGACAATTAAGCATGAAGGTTTCATTCACAATTCTGAAGAGAATTCGAATCATTCTTTTTCTCTTTTGTATGATCATACCACTTGCGATCAATTGCAGTGCATTAATTTCAGTGTAGGGCCTAATGAAGTCCAACTACATTTTATGCTCCTAGCTAAAATCTGTTTCTACTATTCAAACTAATGTTTGAATAAAATATTGATTTATATTTTCTTTGAATATTTTCTTCTCGGATTTTTGCTGCTAATATTTGCGTTATCTATACGTAGTTTCACTATATGTTCTTCATTTATATTTCTTTTTGTAAATTTACACTTTTGAGTTTTTTGTTCCTTTTACTACCTTAAATTATTAATTATATTTAAATACGCTGATTAGCTCAAGAACTTTTTTCATAGTTTCATTGATTAAATATTTTACTTGGTAAGTTATTATTATTGTAAATTAATATGCATCTAAATGATTAAATCATAAAGAGTCATCATTTTTCTTTCAGTATTAAATAAATAATTTGAAATTTTTAGGACCGACAACATCGTTTATGAAAGAGAAATTGTGTTAGATTGTGATGACTCAAAGGTGTCATCTTATGGATTTAGACGCTATTCTAGGTTCATTAGCCTTAAAAGACTAATTTCAATTACCTCAATTTGCGTGCGCAGTCCGGGCGTGAATTCAGAAAGCTTTTATGTGAAAATATGAGAAATAGTAATTTTTAGAAGTTAGAATCTAATTTTAGTTGACTCTGGTCAACATTTTGAGTAAACGGACCCGGATATGTGTTTCAACGATCCCAAGAGGTCCGCAGTAAAATATGGGATCGGGCGTATGCCCGAAATTGAATTCTGAGGTCCCTAGCCTTAGAAAAATAATTTTTAAAGGAAATTGTTCTGCTCGTTAATTCAAGAAATAAAGAAATGAAATAATATGTGAAATTTATGATATCGGGCCCGTATTTTGGCTTCGTAGCCTAGAAAAAGTTCGTTATGTTATTTAAGTCCTATCTATGAAGTTTCATGAGAATTAGAGTTGATTTGATGTAATTCGGATATCCGGTTGAAAAGTTAGAAATTTAAGTGTTCTTTAGAAAAATCATGAGCTTTGAGATTAAATTCATAGTTTTTGATGTTATGTTGATGATGGATCGCACGAGCAAGTCCATGTGATATTTGTAGACTTGTGTGCATGTTTGGTTTTGAGCCCCGAGGGCTTGGGTGAGTTTCGGATAGGTTTAGGCTATATTGCGCTTGTTTTTTATGCTTCATCGTTGTTTCTTCAAGCATAAATGAAACTACACTAAGAAAATGAGCTCCAAATTTAGTTTTTATTGAACCATTAGACCTGTATCGTAATTACAGAGTCATAGGAAAAAGAATCATCGAATTTGGACATCGTATGAGGAAGTTATTCCCATTTTAGTGTCGAAAAAAATGTTGTTGGTGCCAGATGTCGCAAATGCGAACTCCGTGTCGTAAATGCGACATCTGCAGCCTATTAAATGAGATTTTAGACGGGATTTTTACCTATTGTTCAATTCTCTCAAACCCTAAACCTTCATAGACGAAATTTCAAAGACCCAAACTTCTCCAAATAATTGGTAAGTGATCTTTATCTAATTCCTTTCATTCCTTAACAACTTTTAACAAGATTTCAACTTAGAATCTAGAGTTTTCATGGTAAAAATTGGGATTATTAGGTAGAACTTGAGAATTTCAAAATTTGGAGAATTGGACCTCGAATTGTGGTCGGATTCCAAAACCAATTACATATTCGGGCTCAGGGGAGAATGGGTAAACGGATTTTGGTCCGAACTTCGAGTTTAGACCAAGCGGGCCCGGAGTTGATTCTTGTATTTTGATAAAAAAACATAGGGAAAACCATAGTTTTTCAATAAAGTTAATTTCTTTAAGCAATAATTGATGATGATGAACCAATTGTGATTAGATTTGAGCGGAATAGAGGCAAATTCTAAAGGAAATGCATTGCTAGAGCAGCGATTTGCTTGTGACATCGAGGTAAGTATTTGGTTTAACTTTGACTTGAGGGAATAAGAATCCCCAACTTAATTTCTATGTGAAATTGCATGTGTGTTGTGTATAGGTGAGGTGACGAGTATCTATGCACCGCCAAATTGTCTGTCAAACATGTTCCCTTCCCAGTTTCCAATTTATTTGATTCATGCTTTAATTGTTTTATGCTCATTGATGCTTCTATGACTACTTGGTTTTATTAATTTGTCGTTAAGTCTTGTTACAATTAGTCTGGAAGAGTATTGGTTGTTTCCTTGGTTTCCTTGTGGTACATAAAGGTTGAGCGGTTTGGCATTGCTTTACGAGATACATATATATTTTCCTGTTGGTTTCATTTTGAGATAATATTGAGGAAGTTTATGAGAAATGTGGTTCACTGTTTATAATTTGTTGAGACAAAGGTATTGTGAAAGACTTGGCTTGAGTTGTGAAAATTTATAAGTAAATTGATATGATATCTCTGGTGGGAGCAGGTTGCACGCCGCAACAAGGAGTGATAAGGGTGGACAAGTGGGATGGGGTTGCACGCCGCAACAAGAGTAATAAGGGTGATATATATAGGAAGGAGCAATAAGGGTGGACAGGTGGGAGCGGGTTGCACGCCGCAACAAGGAGTGATAAGGGTAGACAAGTGGGATGGGGTTGCACGCCGCAACAAGAGTAATAAGGGTGATATATATAGGAAGGAGCAATAAGGGTGGACAGGTGGGAGCGGGTTGCACGCCGCAACAAGGAGTAATAAGGGAGGACACCAATATTTTACTGAATTCAAAAACAAAGATTTGAAGAAAAATTACTGCTTTACTTTACTATTTTACGTATTTTACACTTACTTCTATTTTTAAAAATCAAAATTTGGAATCTTTGAAATCGATGTGAGAATTTGGTTACAGGTGAGGCCTGGAAGAGGCGACTGAGTTATTTTATTTCTTGTTGCAGTTTATTTTTCTTACTTGTGTAGAATTATTTTCTTGCTTTATTTTATAGATGGTTACATGTTAAGTTATAATTTCCCCGCCTTAGCCTCGTCACTACTTCGTCAAGGTTAGGCTCAACGCTTACTAAGTACATGGGGTCAGTTGTACTGATACTACACTCTGTACTCTTTTGTGCAGTTCCAGGTACTGGTCAGAGTTAGGAGATTTTAGTAGCTGATGTCATTGCTCAGAGACACGAGGTAGATCTGCTAGCGTCCGCAGATTACTGGAGTCTTCACTTATTTTCGGACACTGTTTTACTTTTTTCAAAACAGATATACAATTCCTTCAGTCCGTTATTTGTATCATTCTTAGTAGTTCATGAATTGTGACACCAGACCTTGGGATAGTCTTATGATTAGTTATTTAGTTAGAGGCCCGGTTTGGTTATTCATTTATTTTTTTATTTGTGGAATTATGCAATGGCAGTAATAAAGCTTCGTTTATTTTGAATTGTTTTGTTATGGTTGAATGGATTTTAATGGAAATTAACTAAGTAAATTCTAACATTGGCTTGCCTAGCAAGTTTAGTGTTAGGCACCATCATGATCCCGAGGGTTGTGAATTTGGGCCGTGACAAGTTGGTATCAGAGCCCTAGGTTGCTTAAGCCTCACAATTCATGAACAAGCTTAATAGAGTCTGAAGGATCGGTACAGAGACGTCCGTACTTATCTCTCAGAGGCTATCAAGTTAGGAACACACTCTATATTTGTTTTGTTCTACTCTATCATGCGGATCTCGTTATCTCTAACATTGACTGAATCCTTCTACTCACTTGCAAATGGCGGGAATGCGTTCTTTTCTCCCGTGGATCGACACATCAGGTCCTCCCGCAGAACCAATCCTAAACCTAAGAGGACGCAAGAAAACTGCCCAATAAATAACCCCACTCATGGCACGTGAAAACTCAAGTGGAAAACAAAACTCAAGACCTAATTGGAATCAGTGAATCTCAAAAGGGAACCACATATAACCTAAGAAACTATTTTATGAATATAAGAGCAAGAATTCATATGGGATATTATGTGATAATAGTCCCTGCTTCAACCATTTCTTTTCTTTCAAAACAAGCCACAAGTCAGTATGGAAGTAAATCATGTTGGCACCAAACAAGCCACAAAGTCAGCCTATGGGCACAACCTCAATTTAAACCATCCATTCCTTCTAAATTAACAAAATTATACCCACACTACAAGACCAATTCTCTAAAATAAAGCCACGAAGCTATCTATCGTCAAGGAGAGGTAAAACAAAGAGAAAAGATCAACTGCTTATCAAGGATATCACCGCTCAAAATAAAACATACCCTGCATAATTTCAACATAACCATCCACACGAGAACCAAGTAGTGTCACATAACAGGAATATAATAAATAAAATGACAAACACGATACCAATTCACGTAAAAGATAAAACGCAAATCAAGTTGTCACAGGAACACAATAACCAAATCCCAACACCAATCTACAAGAAAGTAAAGAAATAGTTGCATCCCTGATCACATGTATTCAAAGAGGACACTTCAACCTAAAATCTAACAAATAAAGTGAAAATGATGAACGGTACCCCCCTGAATACTGCATCATGTACTCCTTTCACTGTCAGACTCTGTCACTCCCTCCTATCTCTCTTCCTCGGACCAGGGAGCTGGAACATCATCCTCTTCCTCCGGCTCAGTTGATGGCAATGGCTCCTGAGGCTTCAACATCTTAAACAACCCCTTCACACCCTTCCACATACGAATGAAGAACTTGTCTCTATTCTTCTCCCTCTTCTTCATCCGGGCGTGTGCACCTGCCATCTTGGCATGAGAAGTACTCAAGCCACCATGTGTCGTGGCTATCTGTGTATGCTTTGTCTAGCTGCTTCAAATGAGCCTCATGTTTCTTCTGGTCATCAAGGTATTTCTTGAAATCTTTCTGTGAAACATATGCAGAGGGCCCCTCAGATGTTTCCCTCGGTCCATGTGGAAGTTGAGATACCAGCTCACGAACCTGCCTCATCTCCTCGGAAAGCACATCAAATGGGCCACCTGCGGAAGATGAAGGCTAACTAACCTGCTCAGCCTTAGGAGGCAATCCCACTTTTCTCTTCTTGCTCTTGACAACTCCAACCTCTCCTCTTTTCTTCAAGGGGTGGATAGGCTTAGCCACCTAGCACAACTCAGTAATAAGATATGAGAATAAAAGTGACGTACCACCCAGGCGAAGGTACTCCTTTAGCTCACTAACAAAGATTTCGCCAACATTGATTGGAATGCCGTCAAGGATACAAGATACCATTAGTTCTCTCAGTATGGGCACATTCCAGATGTTGGATGTTGGGGAGACCTGGCTGCACACAATAGCTAGCCATATCTTGGCTTCAACAGTGAACTCTTTGGAGGTGATTGATTTCTTATCCATGTCGTGGTCAGGGAGGTGATAGATGTTGTTCAAAGCTTCTTCCCCAAAATATACCATCTTTCCTCGAATTCTCATCTTTGGGTTTTTCATGTTAATGGCAGGGACATTCGCATAGAACTCCCTCACCCACTGCTCATTTGCCCTGCAAGGTGGAGGGGCGAAACAAATCCATCCCATAGCAACAAGCTTTCGGTAGAAATAAGGCAGACGTTGCTAAACTTTATCCATCTCAATTCCACTCTCCGGGAGCAGCTTCTTTGTGATTAGCTCATTGTTGTACCGTTGCTAGCACCCTCGTGATAAGAGTCGATGTTGGTCGTAGTTGTCTTTAAGTTCCATGGGACTTTCGGGCGAGGACTCAGTGATGTTAGAACTCATTCTCAATATGTGAGTCTGCAAAATAAATCATTAGAATGAAAACGGGGTATAACTATGAAATATGTTGCAAAATGAATCTTAGATATCAAAAGGGTGATTGGACAGTTGAAACCATACTTAGAAATTTTTTCAAAACATCCATGACAAATCCCGCCTCTACTTCCCCCTGGAAAGAATCCTCATAGTAAAAGTGTTTGGACGCAAAGTTAGCCACCAAACTCTAAAAACAAAACTCTGTTCTTTATGGCAACCTACTGAAGAGTTACCTCTCATAGACCTATGATCGAACTTCTTCCTTATCAAATTACAAAAAGATGAAAGCATGAACATAGCAATACATGGAGGACTCTGGTTCATATTCAATCATTTTACATCTGTGCGTAAGTGGGAACCTAAATTCATAGCATCCAATGCACAACTCACTTACTTAGCCATCTGGATTCGTCTTCTGGAGTTGTCTACTGAATTTTATGATTTTGAGATTTTACAGCGAGTAGGCTCCAAGCTTGGGACACTCCTTAAAATAGATACATGTACATCATCTACCACTAGAGGTAGATATGCACGTATATGCATCGAAATTCCCCTCGACTGTCCGGCTAAAACTCACGTATTCATTGGCACCCATCGTCAACAAATACTCTATGAAGGCCTCTCTATGTTATGCACACTGTGTCGACATTTAGGCCACAAAAAAAACCTTTGCCCACACACACCCTCCTCTAGTGTCGCCCCCACCCCACACTTTCCCTCCTCTTCCCAGAATACCATACTGTCCACACCCATCACCAACATAACCACTCCACCAAACCCTAAAGAGCCTCATACATCTACTACCAATGAATGGCAAACAGTCACCTTCCCCACACGATCAAAATACAAAAGTCCACTACGTGGAAAAGGCCCTATGTCATCACACCAACATACATCAACAGAATTTAGCCACCTCCCTTCTCATGTCACAAGGACTCGACAATGGGAAAATGACTCCATAGACCTTACAAGTAAGTTTTCTGACGAATCACTCCCAATCCCTGCTCCCCCACGACAAGAAAGACTTGAGTACCCCTCTAAAATATTTTAATGATAAAACATTACTCCTAATAGAGGAAAATAAGGACAAACTATGATGGACTCGTTCAAACCCCTGTTGGGCCCAACCTTAACCACTTCACAGCCCACTCTTTCTTCTCCTCAATCGTACACTGCCATCCCTAGCCCAAATCAAATGGGATTAACCATGCTTACTCACCATGCAGAACACCAAGTGTCCACTAATACTCCCACGTCATCACAAGCAACTTCCACCTTCATCCACGTGGCACCAACATCTGACATGGATTCCACCTCGACCCCTCAACCACACCCGCCCCAACTTCAACTTGTACATAACCCATTGACCCACCTAATGATGTCCCTAACCCAAGCCCAAAACAATCTTCACAGCCTATTTCCAAACCTCACATGCCTCACTCATCCCAACACCTATCACCCACGCCACATGCAACCCCTACCCAATGAATCGCACACCATCCAATCAACTGCACACACTGCCCACTCACACAATTCCTAATACTGGCAATTCATCATTAACTCCCACTCCCAATACTTCCTCTCCTACTAAACGTAAACTCCCTCACAAAACTAAACACCAACCTAATGAATTGACTACCATTAAACTTCCAACACCGGAGAATAGGGTTGTTCATGGTTCGGTTTGGGTCGGTTTTTCCCTAAAAAGAAACCAAACCAAGTAAGTCGGTTTTTCAAATATTGGAACCAAATCAAACCAATTAAGTCGGTTTTTTATTGATTCGGTTTTTGTCAGTTTTCTGGTTTTTTCGGTTATTCATCGGTTTTTTTCTTAAATATGAGACATACACTACCAAACGCATATTCCGGCGACTAGATTTTTAATGTAACACTGTCAAATCAATTGCTCTTGCAAAAATCTATCATTTACCAAGATATATTGATGATAATTGAATTAAATGTGATGAATAATTAGAGTACTCAATTAAAAATCGATTATTTTCAACCCGAAATATATTCTTGTACTTAGCAAAAGAAAATTACCAATCAAACTAGAATGTAAAGGCAAAGAATTAGATTATTATAATAGCAAAGAACTAGACTAAAAATGTAAATGACTAATATGTACCATAAAATTTTAGAAATATTTTATAAAATTTACATATATATAGGTGTTATAATAAATTTAAATAGCTAATTTTATAGTCGGTTTGGTTCGGGTTTTTTTCGGTTATTTTTTTTATTAAAATCAAGACCAAAACCAAAACAAATTTGACCGGTTTTCAAAATTCAAAACCAAAACCAAACCAAACCTAAAACGTATCGGATATTTTGGTCGGTTTGGTTCGATTTTTCGAATTTTTATGAACACCCCTACCGGAGAACCCTCTCTTACTCCAGCTCCCCCCTACTCCACTATCCCATAACCATGAATCCACACACCATACACCCTTGGAACCATTCTCCTCACCATATGCCACCCATGTACATCACTCAATATCCTCCCACGCAATCTTACCCTCAATCATGGCTCGAAATGAGCCTCCAGGAACATGCACTCACCTTCACGATGGAGGTGGAGGGACAGGATGTGATCCTCATGCTCCAGAACCCAACCGATATTGCTCAAATAGTAAAGGAGGGCATGAGGATGGGAGTGGAACTCTATAACCAATATCTTTGGGCCATACATCCTCCTTCGACCATGCAACACTTCCATACACACACTCCACTTCCCCCTCTATATCACACTCAAACCTCCCCCATGGAGCTCCCCTTCTACCCACCACAACTCCCACCTCACTCCCTAGTACCTTGGATACATCCAAGGTCGACCATCCATATTCCATCACCATTACATGCACTAGCGACTCCTTATCAACCGACCCCAGTGCACCTACCCCCAGCCATTCCCAACGCACTCGACGAAATCGAGTAACTCGAAGTGGCAGCAACAATGGCGGAGAAACGTGAACTCAGCCAATCCTGTGCTTCCTCAACAACAACAAATAATACAACCTCAAAGAACAATATGCAAGAAACATAATCATCATGTGCCCATCGGAACTCAATAACTGCTCGCTCAATCTCCGTCTAACAAACAACCCAGAGGTAGGAAAATACAGCCTAGTATTGATACCCTCATTAAAGGTATCGACCATGTCACAGGTGAAGACAACCCAGACTCAACCACCATCAACCTCCCCCCCCACACACAGTAATCAAATACAGTTAATCATATGGAATTGTCATGGAGATCAATCCCCAGACTTCAATAGGAAGTTTCGCTCGTGACTCAATTATCATCAACCAGCCTTCGTGGCTCTGCTGGAAACCCACCTCCAATGCCATGCTCATTTGAAAGAGGAGTTTGGTTTTACAAACATGGCACAAGCACAAGAACAAGGTAACTCATGTGGCATAGTACTATTGCGGCATGACGACCTACTCAAACTTGATAAAATCGAAGTTACCTCGCAAGCTATCCACTCCATTGTGCAGGTACCTCCTAACCCCTCTACTTGGTTACTTTCTGTTATATATGCCAAAAATGACTTGCATGCACGTAGTTCTTTATGGGCTAATTTAATGACCATGCATGACAATCTCCATAAGCCTTGGATAATAGGGGGCGATTTTAACGAAATAATCTGTGCCAATGAAAAATATGGGGGTAACCCTATTAATAATTCACGATGTGACCATTTCCTCCAATGCCTTAATTATTGCAATTTACTAGACTTAGGTTTTAGAGGAAGTAGATACACATGGACAAACAAACGTTGCCTAGATAATCGAATTTTAGAACATTTAGATAGATATGTATGTAATTACGAATGGCTCAATCTTTTTCCGGAAGCTAACGTACAACACCTCCCTTGAACCCATTTGGACCACTGTCCACTATTACTAACATTGAAAAACAGTTTTCCTCGTGCAAAAGTGTTTCGTTTTGAAACCATTTGGTCCTCTCACTCGTCTGTCCCCTCTCTTATTACTCAGCACTGGACTCCTCATAAAAATTTGCTTCAAGCCATCAATGATTTCACTGATGATGTGCAACTCTGGAATCAACACACTTTTGGTAATATTTTTAAAAGAATTTTTTTTATTTAGCACAACTCAATGGTCTCCAATCCTCTCCTAGTTACCCCACTAGCCATTTCCTCCATACCTTAGAAAACGACCTCATAAAGGAATTTAATCAATTACTTAGGCTGGAAGAGGATTTCTTGAGATTAAAGTCACTAATAAATTGGCTACAACAAGGTGATGCTAATACCAAAATTTTCCACCTCACAACTTTACAACGTAGAAGAAGAAACAAAATCACAGCTCTTAAAGATTTAGGTGGTAATTGGATTACGGATCAAACCCTAGTCAATAATTCTATCAAACATTATTACCACACACTATTCACCATATCCCATGCCCAGACAACCACCCACCCCAATTTTCACTCACTAACTACCAGGGACGATAACACCTTGACATGACCATTAACCCCCCAGGAAACACTTAATGCAATTCGTTCTTTTAAACTCCTCAAATCACCAGGACCAGATGGCCTACACCCATTTTTCTATCAAACATACTGGCCCCAAATCGCTCAATCAGTAATTTCCATTTGTAATGACATTTTTAACATTTGTCACATACCGACACAAATTAACAAAACATACTTATGCATAATTCCTAAGGTGAAACACCCTTCACTTATCATCCTATATCACCCCATAGGTCTTTTCAATACCATCTACAAAATAATCACCAAAATCATTGTGCATCATATCAAACCTCTCATAACAACAATTATTAGCCCTGAGCAATCTACCTTCTTAAAAGGGAGAAGAGCTTCGGATAATGCTATAATCGTTCAAGAAATTCTCAACTCCTTCGGCAAGAAGAAAGGTCAAGTAGCAAATTTTTTACTTAAACTAGACCTTGAAAAGCTTTCGATCAGATGGAATGGGGATTCATTAAAGAAACTTAACACTTCTTTAATTTTCCTCATAAAATCATCTCTCTAATTATGTCTTGTATAAGCACCTCCTCTATCTCAATCCTTATCAATGGTCACCCTTCCCCATTCTTCTTTCCCTCGCGAGGAATACGGAAAGGTGATCCTCTATCCCCTTATCTCTTCATATTATGCATAGAAAGACGCTCACGCTAAATTCACCAGTTGTTTGATTACCAACAATGGAAAGCCATAAAACTCTCAAACAATGGACCCCATTTCTTTCATCTCCTCTTTGCAGACGATATCACCCTCACCTCCAAAATAACCACCTCTAGTGTTCATACTATAATCGATACCCTTACTCAATTTACACATAAATCAGGTTAGAGCATTAACTTCACGAAATCCAAAATCTACTTATCCCAATGTTATACCAATGGACAAATCTTTCATCCTAAGCTCCTTCAATATGCGGGAGGGAGTACAATTTGGAAAATACCTTAGCTTCCCCTTGTCAGTCAATAAGTCGACGTCCCAAGACCTTCAATACATTTTAGACAACTTTAAATCCAAACTGTCTGGTTGGAAAATTAATATGCTCTCGATGGCAGGGCGAGCTACTCTTATAAAATCCACATTAAACACCCTCCCAAACCATATCATGCAACTTATCAAAATCCCAACCCAAGTTATCTACAAAATGAATCGCTACCAAAGGAATTTCCTTTGGGGCACTATTCAACACAAAAAGAAACTGCACCTACTTAAGTGGTCCCTGGTGGGTAACCTAGCTTGGCGTCTATTTAAATGTCCTAACTCTCTATGGGCCTCCCTATTACTGACTAAATATAAAAACACCACTCACACTCATACCACATCCCTTATCTGGAAAGCCATACAATTAGGTTGGCAATTTTTCCAAGTGGTGTAGTATGGAATATAGCAAGAGACACACACATTCACTTTTGGAATGAACCTTATATTGGACCTATAATTATCCTTCATGACACTGTAGAAGGACAACTACCCTCCCATGAAACTTCAGCCATCGTCGGCCATCACGTCCTTCATAACCTAATTAATACCAGCTCACTCCCTTTCGTCCTACTAGAACCCACTCTCTCTTTGATACACAAAATCCATATTCCAACCTTAACAAACCCCCACTCCTTCGACCAGGTCATTTGGGGTCTAACTCCTAATGGCCAATTCTCTGTTAAATCCTTACACTACTCACTAGAGACCCATACTACACCCTACCCTCACAGTTGGCTTTGGAAACTCCGATTACCACCCAAAATACTGTATTTTCTTTGGCTAATCTCACACCAAAGGCTAGCCACGGCTACTTACCTTCACCATATCCACTTCACACAATCCGACACATGCACCCTATGTCTCCACGGTGTAGAAACTATCACCACCTTCTCTTCCAATGCCCTCGTACTTCCACCATATGGACTCAATTAGGACTTGCGTATACCTTAACCTCTTGCGATCTCCTCAATTCACCACCCATCCAATAATATCACGACCCGAATTTCCCACCGTCGGAACGTGATGGCGCCTAACATTGAACCCGCTAAGCAAGCGAACGTTACCGGTTATTTCATCTAATTTCTTTATTATTTACAGTTAACAAGTGATATACAAAATTAACGAAATAAAAGTACGGAATAAAACAAAGTGTAACAACTTGTTTAAATACTATTGCGTAACCCATAATAAATACTCCTAGGATTGGTGTCACAATTTCACGGACTGTCTATGAATAATACAAATAGAGGTCTGAATGAAACATAATACAGCTGTCTCAGAAATATATAAAGACAAGAAAGAAATAGGATAGAAGGTGACGCCAAGGCCTGCGGACGCCTGCAGGACTACCTCGGGGTCTCCACTGGACTGAAGGCAGCAACCTCGATCTAGGGTCCGTAGGGTCCAGTACTGGGATATGCACAAAAACAATCACAAAGTGTAGCTACAGTACAACCGATCCATGTACTAAGTGTCGAGCCTAACCTCGGCGAAGTAGTGACGAGGCTAGTACACGACAACCAAATAAACCTGTGCAGTTTAATAATATACGGAGAGCTGTATATTATTTTGGATAATAATATACAGTCTATGTTTTGGATAATAAATGCCCCTTAAATCGTTAATATTGCCATTGAAGCTGACATGGCAGTCCAACTGGGTTAGGTTTGCTTACATGGCCTCCACCTACGCAATCCAACATGGTAAAATTATTTTTCCGGAATTTTTTATTAAAATGCAAAATCAACACTTTTTCCGAAAAAGTAAAAAATTCTGAATATATGATTTATTTCAGAATTTTTTTATTAAAATACAAGATCAACATTTATTCCGAAAAAATTATTCTTCATTTGGCTTTATGAGTTGATTAGAAAAGCTCCATTGTTCTCTTTTGTGAATTCATGATTAGTTTGATCTAAATTTGTGATGACTCAAAGGGTCATCTTATGCATAAAGACTCCATTTCGAGCTCATTAGCCTTAAAAAAATTAATTTTATTTACCTCAATTTGCGTGCGCAGTCCGGGCGTAAAATCAGAATGCTTTTATGTGAAAATATATGAAATAATAATTTTTGGAGTTAAATTTTGATTTTTAGTTTACTTTGGTCAATATTTTGAGTAAATGGACCCGGATCCGTGTTCCGACGGCCCCGAGAGATCCGCAGTAAAATATGAGACTTGATCGTATACCCGGAATTAAATTCCGAGGTCCCTAGCTTTAGAAATCAATTTTTAAGAAACTTATTATGCTGGGTGTTAAAGGAAATAAGGAAATGGATTAATGTTTGAACTCGTTGGTATCAGGCCCGTATTTTGGTTCCGGAGCTCGGTACAAGTTTGTTATGATATTTAAGTTCTATATGTGAAATTTGGTGAGAATCGTAGTTGATTTGACATGATTCGGACGTCCGGTTGAGAAGTTAGTGAATTTGAAGTGTTCTTGAGAAAATCATGAGTTTTGATGCTAAATTCATAGTTTTTAGAGTTATTTTTGTGATTTGATCGCATGAGCAAGTTCGTATGAAGTTTCTAGACTTGCGTGCATGTTTGGTTTGGAGCCCCGAGGGCTCGAGTGAGTTTTGGATAGGAAACAGAATGATTTAGACTTTAAGAAATTTTGATGGTGTGCATCAGGTCTGCAGACGTCGCATTTGCGATATCAGGCTCGCAAATGCAAGTATCGCATTTGCGAAGAAAAAATTGCATTTGCGATTAGAGGGCATGGGAGGGGACCTTCACATTTGCGAAATTCATTGTCGCAATTGCGACTAGAGCAGAGGCCGCATTTGCAAACACCCGTTCGCATTTGCGATGATAGCAGGCCAGGCGCATTTGCGATAACTGCAGCTGCTCAAAACGCATTTTAGATGGGATTTTCACCCATTTTTCATTTTTCTCAAACCCTAAACCTCCATAGGCGATTTTCCAAAGACCCAAACTTCTCTAAATCATAGGTAAGTGATTCCTCACTAATTCCTTTCAATCTCTTGCAACCTTTAACAAGATTTCAACCTAGAATCTAGAGTTTTCATGGTAGAATTAGGGATTTTTGGGTAGAACTTAGGAATTTCAAAATTTGGAAATTTAGACCTCGAATTGAAGTCGGATTCAAAAACCAAATGTATATCCAAGATCGGGGAGAATGGGTAAACGAATTTTGGTCCAAACCTCGAGTTTGGACCTAGCGGGCTTGGGGTCAATTTTCGTCTTTTGATAGGAAAGCTTAGGAAAAAGTATGATTTTGCATTAAAGTTAGTTCCTTTAGCACTAATTAATGATATTGAACTAATTATGATTAGATACGAGTATGCTGGAGGTGAATTCGAAAGGAAAAGCTATAATTGAGCTGTGAGTGGCATGTGAAATCGAGGTAAGTATTTGGTTTAACCTTGACCTGAGGGATTAAGAATCCCCAACTTAAATGCTATGTGAAGTTGCATGTGTGTGGTGTATAGGTGAGGTGACAAGTATCGATGCACCACCAAACTATCTGTTTAGCATGTTCCCTTCCCCGTTTCCAACTTATTATATTCCTGTCTTAATTGTTCCATGATTATTGATGCTTCCATGTTTACTTGTTTTGTCTACTTGTTGGTTAGATATTGTTTCACTTATTTGAAAATATTAATCGCTACTTAGTTTCATTGTGGTACATTAATGGTTGAGCTGGTTGTTAGTGTTTCATGATGAATTTCGGTTGGTTTCGTTGTGTAGTGATAATTGGTGAAGTTTCTGAATAGTACAACTTTCTGTTCACGTTTGTTGAGACATAAATATTGTGAAAGAATTTGATCTAATTTGTGAAACCTTTATTATAAATAAAGAGATGTGATTGTCTGGTGGGAGCGGGTTGTATGCCGCAACAAGGAGTAATAAAGGTGGACATGTGGGATCAGGTTGCACGCCGCAACAGGAGAAATAAGGGTGATATATATAGGGAGGAGAAATGAGGGTAGACAGGTGGGATCGGGTTGCACGCCGCAACAGGAGAAATAAGGGTGATATATATAGGGAGGAGAAATGAGGGTAGACAGGTGGGATCGGGTTGCACGCCGCAACAAGGAGTAATAAGGGAGAATATTCATGTTTTACTAGTTATATAATGAAGACTGGAATACTCACAGTGTATTGTTGTTATTTCATATTCTGCTCTTGTCATTATTTAAATTGAAATTTGGAAATTTTCGTAAGGATTGGTTATATCTGAGATATGAAAAAGATAGCTGAGTTATTTTATTAATTGCTGCAAGTTATTGCCTATTTATCTTGGTATTCCCTTCTTGATTTATTATACATTGTATATAGGCTATATTATAAATGCCCCCCCCTAGCCTCGTCACTACCTCTTCGAAGTTAGGCTCGGCACTTACCAGTACATGGGGTCAGTTGTACTAATATAGCACTCTGCACTTCTTGTGCAGATCTAGGTTCCGGGCAGAGTTGATTTTCAAGCAGTAGTTGATCATTCATACGGAGACACGAGGTAGACTTGTTGGCGTCCGCAGATTCCTGGAGTCTTCTCATATTAATTAGTTACTGTTTTATTTCATTCAAAACAAACATATATATTTTCTTTCAGCCAAATACTTGTAGTATTCTTTAGTAGTTCGTGAATTGTGACTCCAGACCCTGGCTAGTTAGATACTAGCATTAGTTTTGCGGTTTCGTTTCATTTTTAGTTATTATTGACATCATTTGTTGAACATTATTAGATTTCGTATTCATTTTGAACTGTCTACTTATGCTTAAGTAAAGTTTTAAAAGAAAATGGTTATTTATGTTCTAGCATTGGCTTTCCTAGCAAGTGTGGTGTTAGGCGCCATCACGATCCCGTGGGTTGGGTATTTGGGTCGTGACAAGTTGGTATCAGAGCACTAGGTTGCTTAGGTCTCACAATTCACGAACAAGCTTAATAGAATCTGAAGGATCGGTACGGAGACGTCTGTACTTATCTCTAAGAGGTTATGTGAAAGATTTAGAGGAAAGATATATTTCACACTTTTATTCTGATGATACAAGGACTTGTTTAAATACAGATGCAATACAAAGTCCTAATGAAATTAGAACTGTGGAAGAGATATCAACTACATATTAAAAGGATAAGACTAAGGAATTGTAAACTATATTTTCTCCTTATTATTAGTTATCCTAACACTCCCCTTCAAGTGCAGCTGTGAATCAACGACAGCAAGCTTGTCTCGGAGAAACAAGAACCTTCAAACAGACAAGGACTTTGTTAATGTATCGTCTACTTGGTCTAATGAGCTAATATAACAAACAATAAGATCCCTGGAAGCAACTTTTTCTCTAACAAAGTGAAAATCCAGCTCGATATGTTTTGTCTGAGCATGAAAGACAGGATTAGCAGTGAGATATGTAGCAGATAAATTATCACACCATAGCTTCGGAGCAGCAGGCAAAGGTATGTTTAATTCATGGAGAAGATGTTGAACCCAAGAAATCTCAGCAGTAGCAGCCGCCAAACCCCTATACTCAGATTCAGTGCTAGAATGAGCAACAACTCTTTGCTTCTTTGAGCACCAAGAGATCAAATTCGGACCAAGGAAGATACAGTAGCCATGCGTAGATCTCCTGTCATCCGGGCAGCCAGCCCAATCCGCGCCAGTGAAACAATTAAGAAGGAGATTAGAAGAACGTTGAAGATGTAGACCATGACTCATCGTACCCTTCAAGTATCGTAAAACACGTTTCATGGCCTGAAAGTGAGCTAGAGTGGGAGAATGCATAAATTGGAAAAGTTTGTTAACACAAAATGAAACATCTGGACGAGTAATAGTAATGTATTGAAGTGCTCCAACTAAGCTTCAATACAAGATTGGATCCGAGAAAGGTTCACTGCCATGTTGAGATAGCTGCAAACCTCCTACCATAGGACTCGATATAGGCTTTGCCCCTTCCATATTAGCACGCTAAAGCAAGTCACGAATATATTTAGACTGCGATAGAATCAAACATGATGTTGTGTAATTAACTTCTACTCCCAAGAAGTAATGAAGGTTGCCCAAGTCCTTCAATGCAAAACTAGAAGAAAGCTGGTGTATAAGTGCATTGATGAACTCCACAGAATTTCCAGTAATGACCAAGTCATCTACATACACTAGGATTAGAGTGTAGATTCCATTAGAATCATGAATAAACAGTGAAGTATCCGACTTGGATGAGGTGAACCCAGCTTGCAATAAGGCAGCTCGTAATTTGTCGAACCAAGCTCTAGGATCTTGCTTTAGACCATATAGAGCTTTATGAAGACGACAAACATGTTTAGGAAACTTCAGATCAACAAAACCAGAATGTTGAGCCATGTAAACTTCCTCTTGCAACTCACCATGCAAAAAAGCATTTTTGACGTCGAGTTAACGCAAAGACCAACCTTTGTACACATCCATTGTTAACACCACTCTTATAGTCGTAGGATTCACTACCGGACTGAATATTTCATGATAGTCAATCCCAGCCTCTTGATTGAATCCCTTCGCAACTAAACAAGCTTTGTAACGCTCAATGGAACCATCCGGATTTAGTTTAAGTTTGAAAACCCATTTACTGCCAACAATATTTTTTGCATGAGATGCAGGAACAAGGGTCCAAGTACCATTTTGAATGAGAGAATTATACTCCTCTTGCATAGCTTTTCTCCAATGAACATGCTTATTGGCTTGAGTGAAAGAAGTTGGTTCAGGAGGTAGAGTGGAAATAGGGAGTGGATACTTGGTAGTCAAATGAGCATTAGGCTGAGAATTGTTGGCTTTATATCGAGTAACCATATGATGAGGGGTGTACTTGGAAGAAGAGCTCCGTTTAGGCTGAGATAATAGAATAGAGACTGAATGAGACATGGCAGGTGGTAAAGGAGGTAAATCAACAATAAGATTCATAGGAGGCAACAAGGTTGGTGAAGCTTGTATTGAGGTAGGAGAAAGAACACCTTGATCATGTGGGTGGGAAGGCACTGGATTTATGTTAGAAGTATGCAAGATTGAGGGTGCCAAGTTATTATTAGTAGTAGTACCAGGAGAAGATGAAACTGGAGACAAATGATGCTCATTGGAAGTACATGGCGCTATGACCTTTAATGTGGAGATACATGGAGGATTTGAGGACATAACTGGAGGAGTAGGCTTTTCAAAGGGAAATTTGGACTCATCAAATACTACATGACGGGAGATATATACACGTCCAGTTGAAACATGAAGGCATTTATAGCCTTTATGATTTGGACTATACCCCAAAAAGACACATTGAGCGAATCTAAAAGCAAGCTTATTGGAGTTGTGGGGTCTCAAGTATGGATAGAAAGCACATCCAAAAACTTTTTAGAAAATTATAATCAGGAATTTTCTAATATAATTTCTCAAATGGTGAACGATTCTGAAGAATAGGAGTAGGCATATGATTAATGAGAAATACTGTTGTAGAAAATGCATCATCCCAAAAATGGAGAGGCAAAGAGGCATGAGCCAATAAAGTCAGGCCAGTCTCAACAATATGACGATGTTTGCGTTCTGCAGAGCCATTTTGTTCATGAGTATGAGGACAAGATATTTTGTGGATAATACCAACTTGTTCGAAATATTTTGAACACTTTTGATATTCGCCACCCCAATCGGACTAAAGCACTTTTATTTTGCGTTCAAAGTAATTTTCAACTTGTGATTTAAAATGCAAGAATATGGAATAAACTTCACTTTTAGAAGACATTGGATAATACCAAGTGAACTTGGTACAATCATCAACAAAAATAACGTAATAACGAGATGTATTGCTTGCTAAAAGAGGAGCAGGGCCCCAAACATTCGGATGAATCAAGTTGAGCGGAAATAAAGAAACTGTAGAGGAAGCAGGAAATGGTTGTTTATGGTTTTTGCCTTGTTGACAAGATGAACAGACACTAGAACTTTTATTCATTGAAATTGGTAAATTAAGTGTCTTAACAACACTTTGAACAACTTTAATAGAAGGGTGTCCTAAACGACTATGCCAAACATATAGTGAAGAGCTAGACACAAGGAACACTTGTGGTTTATTTGAAAAGCGCCAGTGAGATCTTCGAGAGGAGAAAAGCTTGTAGAGGCCATTTTCAAGTCTCCCTTCCAGTAGTACCTTCCCCGTTGCCCGATCATTCACAACACAAAAACGAGGGTGAAATTCAAAGTAAACACTGTTATCGGCATAAATTGAGCTACAATAAACTCTTAGTGATCTCAGGCACAAACAAAATATTCTTAAGATGCAAATCTTTTGAAGAAGACAATAATGTCGAGTCACCGACATGAGAAATATGCAAACCTGCTCCATAACCAACCAATATTTGGTCTGTACCATTATAGTCACCTTTGAGGGTCAAATTATTGAGATCATTGGTAAGGTGATTTGTGGCACCAGAATCAGGATGCCACGCAGGATCCGTCACAATATTAGGTTGAGCTATATAGGCTGCCATTTGAGTTTTGGAAGCGGCTTGATAGGAGTGATCAAAAAGATGGTAGCAATTGAGGGCCGTGTGACCAAACTTGTTGCATACTTGACATTGTTCTGACCTCCACGACCACGCCTTCGACCAAATCTATTTGCACCAGAAGTAGTCGAGTTATAATTTCTTTTGTAGCCACCATCTCCTCTAGGATTAGAACTTGTGTTAGGGTATTTTGCAGTTAAGTTTGCTTGGCTATAACCTTGTACCACAATCGTGAGATTCTCCAGTCTTGTCTCATGACTTAACAAGAGTCCATGTAAGTCAGCGAGAGTGATTGTCTCATGCCTAGAAGTTACAGAGACGACTAGTGCATCATAATCAGGTCCCAGTCCACCAAGAATATGAAGTATAAGGTCATCATCAGTGATGGGTTGTGCATCAGCGGCTAGGTTATCAGCAACATATTTCATCTTCTGTAAATAATCAGTCATGGTGGACGCCCCTTTCTTAGTTCTCTGAAGCTGAAGGCGTCACTGCATCAGTCTTACTTTGGACTGAGATGCGAACATAGTCTCCAGTGTTTGCCAAACCTCTCTGGCTGTAACACATCCAACGACTTGGTCCAAAACACTCTCTGTGAGAGAAGAAAGAAGCCATCTTAGGAAAAGTTGATCTTGCCTTCTCCAGGAAATATAGGCTGCACTAACATTTGTATCTGCAGAAGATCCTTCTTTGTTGGATCGTTAGCAGCAAATTTTGATGTACACTTGTGGGTTCCATCAATATATCCTTCCAAATCATGACCCCTCAAAGTTGGAAGGATTTGGGATCTCCATAGAATAAAATTTTTCCTATCTAACTTAATCAAATTAGAGTGAGTAAAATAGTTTGAGAAAGGGCCGTTTGAACCTGCTGTGACGTTTTGAGAACAAAGCAGGGAAGTGATAGATTGATTGACCATTGTTGAGGGAATCGAGCTCTGCTCTGATACCATGAAAGATTTAGAGGAAATATATATTTCACACTTTTATTCTGATGATACAAGGAGTTGTTTAAATACAGATACAATACAAAGTCCTAATGAAATTAGAACTGTGGAAGAGATATCAACTACATATTAAAAGGATAAGACTAAGGAGTTGTAAACTATATTTTCTCCTTATTATTAGCTAACAAGATTAATAGAGTCTGAAAGATCGGTACGGAGACGTCTGTACTTATCTCTTAGAGGCTTTGAAGTTAGGAACAATTTCACTTCTATACTACTCTAGCATGCGAATTTATTTTATCATTGATGATTGAACTTGTATATTCTTGTTCTCTCGTAAACCTCGACAACACGCAATGCGTATATAACCGGACAAGAAATGGAACCCCAATGACAGTTATGATTAGGGAAAGAGGCAGAGGCAGAGCTCAGTGTAGAGCTCGAAGATCAACACCTATGCTGGAGCCTTAAGTGGATCTAGAAGCGGAGGTTCTAGCTTAGTCGGTACATGTTGGACCAGTTCAGGTTCTAGAAGGATTCATAACTACTCCAGTGTTTCAGGACGCACTAGTCCGTTTATTGAGGTTGGAAAAGTTTACCAAACTATTCCCACTCCATTTCAGTGGTACATCTTTTGAGGACCCACATGATTTTCTTGACCGCTGCTATGAAGTATTGCAGAACATGGGAATAGTTGAAAGAGATGGGGTTGATTTATATGAGCTGTGAAGTTTAACATTGTGGATTATCATACGTTGTGACCTATGACTTCGTACCAAGTGGGAAAGTCCACTGTCATGGAATAGATTGCGGGGTCATGTGTTATATCAGTTTTGGCCTGGAATGTATAAAGCCTGAGAGTTTGCAAGAGATAAAGCTAGGACTTGCGGTATGTCTGCCTCGTTAATAACCTTATACCTTAGTACCAAAGGATTTATATAAACAACTTTAAATCTATAGAAGATCTACTCAGCGTGGAAGTCACGGTTGCATATTTTGGGGTAGCTCAGCAGTGTTGAGTCAACATAGTAAAAGAAGAAATTGGTCGCCGGTTTTTGTGGCAAGACTACGAAGAGGACGACCAGCAATTGCAACACCAACTACTTGGCTCAGCTCTCATAAATGCTTTTGAAAGAGTTTGTTTCTCGGACTTTCCATAATGTGTGGCGCATAGGGCTTGAACGGATGCGTCAGTTTCAAGATCAACGAACTCGCATGATAGGAATGAAGGAAGTGAAATTATCCTAATAGTTACGTAGCCTCTCCAAGATAGATACAGACATCTCCGTACCGATCCGCAAGACTCTACTAAACTCGCTTATGACTCGTAGAACCTATGAACCTAAAGCTCTGATATCAACTTGTCATGATACAAATTTTTCCCTCCGTTGGGTGTCATGACGGCACCTAGTCTTAAGGACTAGGTAAGCCTATTATTAACAAACATCAACTATAATATAAGAATCACTTAAGTTCTTTTTGAATTAATCTCAACACTTTACACTTTTTCCCAAAACTCGGTAAGATAGGAGGGTGGAACTTCTTGTACCTGTCAAGTCTGAGTTATTCTTCCTTAGATGCTGCTGCCCTCACCACGGGTTGAACTAGAACCACATGCTGTGCTGCCATGACAACTGAAATCTGACCAACATGATCTTGCTGCTCTGAAGTTTAAACGGCGGGACTCTGAACTTCTCCCCTAATCTGTGGAGTAACTGGTGCACTGGAATCAACGATGCCTAAGTCAATGTACCAATTATACTCAAAATTGCGCCCAGGTCTCTCGAAGTCCGGGCGTAACAACAGGCGCCTCCGGTATCTATCCCCCACTGGAACTACTGGCGGCTCCTAAATTGTTGCTCTGGTAGATGTCCTAAAAAAGACACGTGCTCCTCGTCGATTTATGCCTCTGCCTGTAGCAACATCGGCCTCGGGGGGGAGGGGGGTAACATCATTAGGAACCGCAACTCGTGTCCCCATCATCAGTGAGAGAATGAAACGATAATTTTAAACTTCAAGATCAATGAACTCGCACGATAGGAATGAAGGAAGTGAAATTGTCCTAGTAGTTCCGTAGCCTCTTGAAGATAGGTACAGACGTCTCTGTACCGATCCGCAAGACTCTACTAAACTCGCTTATGGCTCGTAGAACCTATGAACCTAGAGCTCTGATATCAACTTGTCACGACACAAATTTTTCCCTCTGTTGGGTGTCGTGACAGCACCTAGTCTTAAGGACTAGGTAAGCCTATTATTAAGAAACATCAACTATAATATAAGAATCACTTAAGTGCTTTTTGAATTAATCTCAACACTTTACACTTTTTCCCAAAACCCGGTAAGTACAAGTCATAAGCTTTAGAGAAATTACACTAAAACTTCTAAAAGTATCACTGTGCAGAAATAAGTACAACAATGCGACAGAAAAATAAGATGATGACTCCGAAACCGCGGACGCTGAAGCAGTTTTACCTTGAGTCTCCACAACAGCAACCGCGATGCTAACAATCAATCGGCCGACTATGCAAAAACCTGGAATCTGCAAAAAAATGTGCAGAAGAGTAGTATGAGCGCACCACAGCGGTGCCCAGTAAGTATCAAGACTAACCTCAGTGAAGTAGTGACGAGGACTAGTCATGACACCTACTAATCTAACAATTAAACATACATAAATATAGGAATGACAGAACATGACATCTATCTAAAGACTGCACGATATAATCAACAACATAACCACTACAATACGTAAGGAAATACAACAAACAACAACAGAACAACATAGTAATACTGTAAAGACCCGCAAAATTTCTTATTTAAAATAATGTCGAATAAGTCCCCGAGTTGTTATAACTGTAGAAATTCTTAAAATGGACCTTGATTGTGTAAAGTACCCCAGTATTTGAAAGAATAAAATTTTCTAGAAGTTGGGCGTTATGCGACGCACTATGCGATCGCATAACGTGTATGCAGACCGCATAATGGTCGCATACCTGGGCAGGCCACTGCCTAATTGGAGGACAACTATGCGGTCCATTATGCGATCGTATTTCGATTATGCGGACCGCATAGTTGTCGCATTCTTGAACTTTTGATTTCTGTGAGGGAGGTTATGCGACGCACTATGCGATCGCATAACGTGTATGCGGACCGCATAACGTGTATGCGGACCGCATAGTGGTCGCATACCTGCACAGTGTGTTTTAATTTTGGCCCACCTGGAGGGCCATTGTGCGGTCATCTCTGCGGACCGCATGTCAGGAATGCGATCGCATTCTGGTGTCGGGATCCTAATATTTCTAATTTTAAAAACTCGACCCCCAGTTCATTAAAACACCCCACCCCTTCATTTTTACAAGTTTTCTTAACAAAATAGAGAGAAGGAAAGGCTAGTTCTTGAGAGAGAAAGTGGTTCTTCCATCAAGTTGATTTTCAAAGTCCCTCAGGCCTGATAATTCGAGTAATTTTCTTCTTCCTCATTCTAGCAGGTAAGGGTTCCCAACTCTTTTTCCACTAATTTTCTGATTGTAAAGAAAGGGAGGATTTGCATGGGTTGTTTCTTGAAAATATTAACTAAGAACTTGCATGCATGTTTAATAATGGTGTTAATTTAGTAAGAGGGAGTGGGTTGGGGTATATTTCACAAAGACGGGGTTGGTAATCTAATGGGGTCACATAGGGTTCGGAAAAATGCTTAAGAGAGTCCGAATTGTATGCATGACTTCCAATTCTAAGTTGAATACGTTTATTTGTGAACTAGATTGACGGTACTAGTCAGTTCGGTGATTTGTGAGTAAAAGTTCAAAAGGGGATTTCGACTCCAAGTATGTATGGCTAACTTTAATCCTTGTAAAATCCCTCTTGTTGTGGTAAGCATATGGTGTGTGTACTTATATGGAAATATGTGAATTGACTGTCTAGTTGATTACTACCCCGCTGTGTTAGATGAGATTTTGAATTGTGACTTGGCATGCACATTTTATTATGTGCAAAGATGGTAATTGTTTGAAGTTATTGATATGAAGCATTGTAAATAAGTTGAATGGTTATGGCAACACCTTGTGCATAAATTGTTGTTTGCTGAAAGTTTGGGGTGCTTTGAGCCCAAGTAAATGAATTGATAAATGTGAATTTGTGATCCTTGAAAGGAAGGCCCATGTGATGAAATTGTTTGGTGTTGTTGTTGAATTGTGATCCTTGAAAGGAAAGCCCTTGTGATGAAATTGTTGGTGTTGTTGTTATGAAATATGAAATGTCAGGCAGGGTCGGGTTGCGCGCCGCAACATGAAGTAATAAGGTGTGGGTTGTTGTGATAAGGGTGGCAGAGGTAATAAGGGTGCTCAAGGTAATAAGGTTAGAAAAGTGATCGTTATCACTATTGATATGAAAATTATGAAACTCGTGAATATGGTGGTGTTGGAAAGGGAAAAAGGAGAGATTGTAAAATTGTTGATTTTTATTGTCACTTTCCGTGTGTTTTGATTGTTGGTCCTATTGTGGTCTTGTTTCATATCTGTAATATTGGTTGATTGTACTTGGGATAAAGGTTTTTCATTCATACTAGTACTATTCCACAGTACTAACGTCCCTTTTGCCGGGGGCGCTATATCTTTTATATGGATGTAGGTGGTTCCATAGCAGGTAGCTCAGCCCGCCGTTAGTGGTACCTCCTCTTCATCTCTACAGCAGTTGTGGTGAGCCCCTCTTCTCCTCGGGGTTGTGTGTGGATCATACCACCTTCTTTTGTTTATGTTGTAAGAGTATAGATGGGGCCTTATTACCGGTAAGTTATGTAAAATCCCTAGTATTCGTAGAGGCTCCATAGACATGATGTGGGTGTATGTATGTATTTTTGGGTAGTAACGGCACGTACTCGGAATCGTGGATCATGTTGGAAAGTTATGTATGTATTTTGTATGTTGAATATTAATCGATGAAATGTTAAAAGAGGAAACCAGTGGTGATATGTTGTGAAATGTACTTTGAAACTAAAATCGGCTAACTCACAGGAAATAATGTATATTATTAACGCGGGGCAATACGTTGGGAAGGAGAGGTTATCCAGGTCCGCTTGACTGGGTTCACCCGGTTAGGCGCCGGTCTCGTCCCTTGATTTTGGGGCGTGACAAACTTGGTATCAGAGCCTAAGGTTTGTTAAAAGAGTCCTAGGATGTCTCGGAGCCGTGTCTAGTAGAGCCCTTCTTATCGGTGTGTTGTCGACCACATCTATAATTAGGGGGCTATATGGACATTTAGGAAATTACCCTTTTATTGTTATTCTGTATCGTGCGGTGAACTGGAAAGTGAAAATATCCTTGCCTAATTCGTGTTTTGTTCCGAAATTTTCAGTTATGGCACCAATGAAGAGAGCTCGACTCGGCCTTGAGGCCAATGCCACCCCGGGAGTGACTGTGAATTATGTACCAGATAGTGCGGGTGAGAGTGACTCCCCGACCTTGAATCTGCCTGAGCCTTCTATTCCGGATCAAAGCATTCATGTTTCTGCGGCGGCGGAGGGTGCTGCAATCCCTCCCGTTATTATTCTTGATCCCTCTACAGTTCCAGCTTCCGGTCCGAGTACGTCCGATTGGGACCTCAAAGGAGCTATTCATATGTTGGCTCAGCTGGTGGCCGCTCAGGCCCAAATATCTCATGCTACCCCTGCGTCCTTCAGCGGACAGGGAGATTCCGCCGGCTCTAGAGTCAACCAGTTTCTGCGGTTGGCCCCTCCTGAGTTCTCAGGTACAGATCCACAGGCCGATCCACAGGATTTTCTTGATGAGATGTACAAGACCCTTTGGGTGATGAAGGCTACAGAGATAGAGGGGGTTGAGTTAGCTTTGTACAGGCCGAGGGGAGCAGCACATTCCTGGTTCGAGATGTGGGAGGGTTCCCGTAGGGAGGGAAGTCCTCCGGCTAGATGGGACGAGTTCGTGGATGCGTTCATGGATCACTTTTTGCCTGCCGAGACTGTGGCAGCCCGTGTTACGGAGTTTGAGGTCCTCAAGCAGGGCAGTATGAGTGTGTGGGAGTACCATATGGAGTTCGTGTGGTTGTCTAAATATGCTCCTCACTTGGTGTCGACTATGGTTGCCAGGGTTCGACGTATTGTTCAGGGCCATAGTCCCTTGGTTGTGAATAAAGCTGCTACAGCTGCCTTGCACTCAGACATGAATTATGGGAAGATTGTGGGATTCACCTAGACTACAGAGGCTAGGAAATTGAAGATAAGGTCGAAAAGAGAGAGTAGCAGCAGGGCCCGGTCAGCGAGCCACTTGGGGAGTCCAGTTGGAGGAGGGAGACCAGTTCATGGGAGAGGTTGATCAGGGCCATCCCAATCCTATGCACAGTCCTCAGCCAGTGCACCACCATCAGTGCACCGTTTCCAGTAGAGCAGTCGCTGGGGACCAGGGTCAGACAGCAGGAGACCCCATCAGTTAGGTCGCCCAGGAGGGAGGTCCCAGCAGCAAGGGAGGGCTCCGTGACCTAAGTGTGGGAGGTTACATACCGAGTCTTGTTATCTGGATATCCCGGTATGCTACGGGTGTGGAGTAAGAGGTCATGTTCAGCGGAATTGTCGTGTGCCCAGCCAGGGCAGGGGTAGGGGTTTTTCTCAGTCATCCGATTCTTCAGTTGCCACATCTTCAGGGTGTCCTCCAGCCCCAGCGGGGCATGGTGCAGTTAGGGGTGGAGCTCGAGGTAGAGGTGGACCCAGTCGGTTCTATGATTTGAGTGGTCGCCAGCACGCGTAAGCTTCTCCAGATGTTATTACAGGTATTCTGAATGTTCAAGCACTTGATTGTTATGCTCTTATTGATCCGGGATCCTCCTTGTCTTATGTTACCCCGTTAATTGCTTCAAGTTTTGGGATAGAACCCGAACAGCTTCATGAGCCGTTCTTTGTATCGACTCCGGTTGGTGATTCTATTACAGCACCGTGAGTCTATAAGAATTGTGTTGTCACGGTATGTGGTCGTGTTACCACGGCCGATCTTATTGAGCTTGGGATGGTAGATTTTGATATTATTATGGGAATGGACTGGCTTTATTCGTTCTTTGCTAAACTCGACTGTCGAACCAGAATCATGAGGCTAGAGTTTCCTAATGAGCCAGTTATTCAGTGGAAGGGGAATGGTGTGGTGCCGAAAGGTAGGTTTATCTCCTGCCTTAAGGCCTCGAAGATGATTAAGAAGGGGTGTATCTATCATTTGGTCTGGGTTGTGGACACCACTCCAGAGGTGCCTGCTCCCGAGTCCATGCCTGTTGTGAATGCGTTTCTTGAAGTATTTCCAGACGAGATTCCAGGGATTCCGCCAGATAGAGATATCGATTTTGGGATTGATGTACTACCAGATACGCAGCCAATATCTATTCCACCATACAGAATGGCGCTAGCAGAGTTGCGGGAGTTAAAGGAGCAGTTGAAGGATTTATTAGAAAAAGGGTTCATTCGGCCGAGTGTGTCGCCGTGGGGCGCTCCGGTTCTTTTCGTCAGAAAGAAGGATGGGTCTCTTCGGATGTGTATCAATTATCGACAGCTCAACAAAGTCACTATAAAAAACAAGTATCCATTGCCTCGAATAGATGATTTGTTTGATCAATTGCAAGGTGCGAGGTTCTTCTCCAAAATTGATTTACGGTCTGGGTATCATCAGTTGAAGATCAGGGAGCAGGATATTCCTAAGACCGCCTTCAGGACTCGTTATGGTCATTTTGAATTTCTGGTAATGTCCTTTGGGCTGACCAATGCTCCAGCAGCTTTTATGGATCTTATGAATCGGATTTTCAAGCCATTTCTAGACTCCTTCGTGATTGTTTTTATTGATGACATCCTTGTCTACTCGCGGAGTCAGGAAGATCATGCTAATCACCTCAGGGCGGTCTTGCAGACTCTTCATCATCACCAGTTGTATGCTAAATTTTTGAAATGTGAGTTTTGTCTAGAATCAGTCGTGTTTTTGGGTCATGTTGTTTCCAGAGAAGGGATTCAGGTTGATCCCCAGAAGATCGCGGCAGTGAAAGATTGGCCTAGACCAACGACCCCGACAGAGATTCATAGTTTTCTTGGGTCTATCTGGGTATTATCGGAGGTTTGCGGAGGGATTCTCTATCCTCGCCTTCCCATTGACTAAATTGATGCAGAAAGCGGTGAAGTTCCAGTGGTCCGACGCTTGTGAGAAAAGTTTTCAGGAATTGAAGTCGAGATTGACTTCGGCACCGGTATTGACCTTGCCAGAAGGTATAGAGGGATTTGTGGTTTATTGCGATGCTTCAAGGGTTGGTTTGGGGTGTGTGTTGATGCAACATGGGAAGGTTATAGCGTATGCTTCAAGGCAACTCAAGAATCACGAGAATAATTATCCGACGCATGATTTGGAGCTCGCGGAAGTGGTGTTTGCATTAAACATTTGGCGGCATTATCTTTATGGAGTCTATGTGGACGTGTTCTCCGACCACAAGAGTCTTCAGTATTTATTGAAGTAGAAGGAACTGAATCAAAGGCAGCGGAGGTGGTTAGAATTGCTCAAGGATTATGATATGAACATCTTGTACCATCCAGGAAAGGCGAATGTGGTGGCCGAAGCTCTCAATCGGAAGTCTATGGGTAGTTTGGCTCATTTGGAAGTGGATCAGAGGCCCTTGGATCGGGAGGTTTATCAATTGGCCAGTTTGGGGGTTTGTCTTTCGACCTCAGGCAAAGGGGAGGTTATGGTGCATAATGGAGTTGAATCGTCACTAGTAGCGGAAGTCAAAGAAAAGCAGTTCATTGATCCAGCATTGGCACAATTGAATGAGGCAATTCTGAATAACAAGACTTCGGCATTTTCACTCGGCAGCGATGATGGAGTGTTTCGATGTCAAGGTAGGCTATGTGTTCCAGATGTAGATGATCTTCGGGAGAGGGTAATGGCGGAGGCTCATAACTCCAAGAATTCTTTACACCCAGGTTCTACGAAGATGTATCATGATCTCCGGGAAATTTATTGATGGAGCAGTATGAAGAGGGGTGTGGCGGACTTTGTGTCTAAATGTCCGAATTGCCAGCAGGTGAAGGCCGAGCATCAGCGGCCCGGTGGATTAACTCAACTTATGGAAATACCGACGTGGAAATGGGAGATGATCAATATAGATTTCGTGGTAGGGTTACCTTGCACTCAACGCAATTTTGACTCAATTTGGGTGATATTGGATCGACTCACCAAATCAGCCCATTTTTTGCCGGTCAAGTCCACCGATTTTGCAGAACTGTATGCTCAGTTGTGTATCAAGGAGATAGTCAGACTTCATGGCACTCCAGTTTCTATTATCTCAGATCGAGAGGCCCAGTTCACAGCTAATATTTGGAGGAAATTTCAGCAAGGTTTGGGTACTCAGGTAAATCTCAACACGACTTTCCATCCACAGACTGATGGTCAGGTGGAGCGGACTATTCATACACTTGAAGATATGTTGCGGGCTTGTGCTTTAGATTTCAAAGGCAGTTGGGATAACCATTTTCCGCTTATCGAATTTTCTTACAATAACAGCTTGCATGCTAGTATTCAGATGGCCCCATTTGAGGTATTGTACGGAAGAAGGTGTAGATCTCCGATTGGATGGTTCAAAACTGGTGAGGCAGAATTGTTAGGGCCAGATCTTGTGCACTAAGCTATGGAAAAAGTTAGAGTCATTCAGGAGAGGATGAAAACTGCTCAGAGTCGTCAAAAATCCTATGCAGACGTTCGTCGAAGAGAATTGGAGTTCCAGGTTGATGATTGGGTGTTCTTGAAGGTGTCTCCCATGAAGGGAGTGATGCGGTTTGGGAAGAAAGGGAAGTTGAGCCCTAGGTACGTCGGGCCATATCAGATCGCTCAAACGATATGACGGGTGGCTTATAGGCTGGAATTGCCCCATGAAATGTCATTAGTGCACCCAGTGTTCCATGTGTCTATGTTGAAGAAAGTGGTTGGAGATCCATCCGCCATGGTGCCAGTTGGGACCATTGAGGTTAGTGAAGAATTGTCATATGAAGAGGTTCCGATTGCTATTCTTGATAGGAAAGTCCGTAGATTGAGAAACAAAGAGATTGCTTCTGTTAAAGTGTTGTGGCGAAGGCAACAAGTCGAGGAAGCCACGTGGGAAACAGAGAAAGAAATGAAAGAAAAATAGCCCCATCTGTTTGAGCAACTGTAGTAATGATCATGCGAATTATTGTCCCAAGGCAATTTGATGTTGTATTCAGATTCGTGCAAAGACACCCTATTTTCCCTAATTGCCTTATTGTTGTAACTTTCCAATGCGTGCTAAAACTGTATATGAGGTTATTAAATGGGTGGTGTGCAACCCTTGAAGTAAATGAAAGTTTTGTGAAACTTGTGTGATAGGCAAAAATTATTAATAATAGTGTAAATTGGTAATGATTAATGCACTATACATATGGTGTATTGAGGTGATTGAATCGTATGGGACTCACTAAAGTGACATAATTATGTGCAAGTATGTGCCACTAATTGAATCATATGCTAATTTGTGATGTAAAGAGAATGAACTATGTGTAGTTGTCAAAGTATTTGGATGTGTGCAAGTGTTGAGGTAATGAATTGTATACCAGTTGAAGGGATAACAGAAACTGTGCAATGATGCTTGAAAATGTGTTTCGGGGGCTCTCTGACAGGGTAGATGGGTCTAAATACAAAGGAGACTCTGGCGAAATTTTCTGAAAATATTGGAGTTAGTGTAAATCTGGAAGTTTGCATATCATGTTTTCAAAACCAAACGATTTCCAAAATCCTCATTCGAGGACGAATGATTTAAAGGGGGGGGGGAGAATCTAAATACCCGTAAAAGTTCTTGTTTAAAATAATACCGAATAAGTCCCTGAGTTGTTATAACTGTAGAAATTCTTAAAACGGACATTGATTGTATAAAGTACCCCGAAATTTGAAAGAATAAAATTTTCCAGAAGTTGGGCGTATTGCGACGCACTATGCGATTGCATAATAGGTATGCGGACCGCATAATGGTCGCATACCTGGGCAGGCCATTGCCCAATTGGAGGAAAACTATGTGGTCCATTATGCGATCGCATTTCGGTTCTGCGGACCGCATAGTTGTCGCATTATTGTCGTTTTGATTTCTGTGAGGGAGGTTATACGACGCACTATGTGATCGCATAACGTGTATGCGGACCGCATAGTGGTCGCATACCTGCACGGTGTGTTTTAATTTTGGCCCACCTGTAGGGCCATTCTGCGGTCGTCTCTACGAACCGCATGTCATGAATGCGATCGCATTCCGGTGTCGGGCTCCTAATTTTTCTAATTTTAAAACCCGACCCCCAGTTCATTAAAACACCCCACCCCTTCATTTTTACAAGTTTTCTAAATTAAATAGAGAGAAGGAAAGGGGAGTTCTTGAGGGAGAAAGTGGTTCTTCCATCAAGTTGATTTTCAAAGTCCCTCAGGCCTGATAATTTGATTAATCTTCTTTTTCCTCATTCTAGCAGGTAAGGGTTCCCAACTCTTTTTCCACTAATTTGCTAATTTTAAACAAAGGGAGGATTTGCATGGGTTGTTTCTTAAAAATATTAACTAAGACCTTGCATGCATGTTTAATAATGGTGTTAATGTAGTAAGAGGGAGTGGGTTGGGGTAAATTTCACAACGACGCGGTTGGTAATCTAATGGGGTCACATAGGGTTCGGCAAAATTCTTAAGAGAGTCCGAATTATATGCATGACTTCTAATTCTAAGTTGAATACGTTTATTTGTGAACTAGATTGACGGTACTAGTCAGTTCGGTGATTTGTGAGTAAAAGTTAAAAAGGTGATTTCGACTCCAGGTATGTATGGCTAACTTTAATCCTTGTAAAATCCCTCTTGTTGTGGTAAGCATATGGTGGGTGTACTTATATGGAAATATGTGAATTGACTGTCTAGTTTATTACTACCCCGCTGTGTTAGATGAGATTTTGAATTGTGACTTGGCATGCCCACTTTATTATGTGCAAAGATGGTAATTGTTTAAAGTTATTGATATGAAGCATTGTAAATAAATTGAACGGTTATGGCAACACCTTGTGCATAAATTGTTGTTTGCTGAAAGTTTGGGGTGCTTTGAGCCCAAGTAAATGAATTGATAAATGTGAATTTGTGATCCTTGAAAGGAAGGCCCATGTGATGCAATTGTTTGGTGTTGTTGTTGAAATTGTGATCCTTGAAAGGAAGGCCCTTGTGATGAAATTGTTTGGTGTTGTTGTTGAAATTGTGATCCTTGAAAGGAAGGCCCTTGTGATGAAATTGTTTGATGTTGTTGTTGAATTGTGATCCTTGAAAGGAAATCCCTTGTTATGAAATTGTTGGTGTTGTTGTTATGAAATATGAATTGTCAGGCGGGGTCGGGTTGCGCGCCGCAACATGAAGTAATAAGGTGTGGGTTGTGGTGATAAGGGTGGCCGAGGTAATAAAGGTGCTCGAGGTAATAAGGTTGGAAAAGTGATCGTTATCACTATTGATATGAAAATTATGAAACTCGTGAATATGTTGGTGTTGGAAAGGGAAAAAGGAGAGATTGTAAAATTGTTGATTTTGATTGTAAAAGTGATCGTTATCACTATTGATATGAAAATTATGAAACTCGTGAATATGTTGGTGTTGGAAAGGGAAAAAGGAGAGATTGTAAAATTATTGATTTTGATTGTCTGTTTCCGTGTATTTGATTGTTGGTCCTATTGTTGTCTTGTTTCATATCTGTAATATTGGTTGATTGTACTTGGGATAAAGTTTTTTCATACATACTAGTATTGTTCCACAGTACTAACGTCCCTTTTGCCGGGGGCGCTACATATTTTATATGGATGTAGGTGGTTCAATAGCAGGTAGCTCAGCCCGCCGTTAGTGGTACCTCCTCTTTATCTCTGCAGCAGTTGTGGTGAGCCCCTTTTCTCCTCGGGGCCGTGTGTGGATCATACCACCTTCTTTTGTTTATGTTGTAAAGGTATAGACGGGGCCTTGTTACCGGCAGGTTATGTAAAATACCTAGTATTCGTAGAGGCTCCGTAGACATGATATGGGTGTATGTATGTATTTTTGGGTAGTAACGGCACGTACTCGGAATCGTGGATCACGTTGGAAAGTTATGTATGTATTTTGTATGTTGAATATCAATCGATGAAATGTTAAAAGAGGAAACCAGTGGAGATATGTTGTGAAATGTACTTTGAAATTAAAATCGGCTAACCTACAGGAAATAATGTATATTATAAACGCAGGGAAATACGTTGGGCAGGAGAGGCAATCCAGGTCCGCTTGACTGGGTTCACACGGTTAGGCGCCGATCTCGTCCCTCAATTTTGGGGCGTGAAAAACTTGGTATCAGAGCCTAAGGTTTTTTTAAAAAGTCCTAGGATGTCTCGGAGCCGTGTCTAGTAGAGCCCTTCTTATCGGTGTGTTGTTGACCAAATCTATATATAGGGGGCTACATGGACATTTAGGAAATTACCCTTTTATTGTTATTCTATATCGTGCGGTGAAATGGAAAGTGAAAATATCCTTGCCTAATTCGTGTTTTGTTCCGAAATTTTCAGTAATAGCACCAAAGAAGAGAGCTCAACTCGGCCTTGAGGCCAATGCCACCCTGGGGTTGACTGTGAGTTCTGTACCAGATAGTGCGGGTGAGAGTGACCCCCCGACTTTGAATCTGCCTGACCCTTCTATTCCGGATCAAAGCATTCCTGTTCCTGCAGCGGCGGAGGGTGCTGCGATCCCTCCCGCTGATATTCCTGATCCTTCTACAGTTCTAGCTTCCGGTTCCAGTATGTCCAATGGGGACCTCAAAGGAGATATTCATATGTTGGCTCAGTTGGTGGCCGCTCAGGCCCAAAGATCTCATACTACCCCTGCGTCTTCCAGCGGACAGGGAGATTCCGCCGGCTCTAGAGTCAACCAGTTTCTGCGGTTGGCCCCTCCAGAGTTCTCAGGTACGGATCCAGAGACTGATCCACAGGAATTTCTTGATGAGATGTACAAGACCCTTCGGGTGATGAAGGCTACAGAGACAGAGGGGGTTGATCTAGCTTCGTGCAGGCCGAGGGGAGCAGCATATTCCTGGTTCTAGATGTGGGAGGGTTTCCTGTGGGGAGGAAAGTCCTCCGGCTAGATGGGAGGAGTTCGTGGATGCGTTCATGGATCATTTTTTGCCTGCCGAGACCGTGGCAGCCCGTGCTACGGAGTTTGAGGTCCTCAAGAAGGGCAGTATGAGTGTGTGGGAGTACCATATGGAATTCGTGTGGTTGTCTAAATATGCTCCTCACTTGGTGTCGACTATTATTGTTCAAGGCCTTAGTCCCTTGGTTGTGAATGAAGCTGCTACAGCTGCCTTGCACTCAGACATGAATTATGGGAAGAATGTGGGATTCGCCCAGACTAGAGAGGCTAGGAAATTAAAGATAATGTTGGAAAGAGAGAGTAGCAGCAGGGCCCGGTCAACGGGCCACTCAAGGAGTCCAGTTGGAGGAGGGAGACCAGTTCATGGGAGAGGGTCATCAGGGCCATCCCAGTCCTATGCACAGTCCTCAGCCAGTGCATCGCCATCAGTGCACCGTTTCCAGCAGAGCAGTCGCTGTGGACCAGGGTCAGACAGCAGGAGACCCCATCAGTTAGGTCGCCCAGGAGGGAGGTCCCAGCAGCAGGGGAGGGCTCCGTGACCTAAGTATGGGAGGTTCCATACCGAGTCTTGTTATCTGGACATCCCGGTATGCTACGGGTGTGGAGTAAGAGGTCATGTTCAGCGGAATTGTCATGCACCCAGCCAGAGCAGGGGTAGAGGTTTTGCTCAGTCATCTGGTTCTTCAGTCGCCACATCTTCAGGGCGTCCCCCCAGCCCAAGCGGGGCATGGTGCAGTTAGGGGTGGAGCTCGAGGTAGAGGTGGACCCAGCCGGTTCTATGCTTTGAGTGGTCGCCAGAACGCGGAGGCTTCTCCAGATGTTGTTACATGTATTCTGAATGTTCAAGCACTTGATTGTTATGCTCTTATTGATCGGGGTCATCCTTGTCTTATGTTACCCCGTTTATTGCTTCAAGTTTTGGGATAGAACCCGAATAGCTTCATGACCCGTTCTTTGTACCGACTCCGGTTGGTGATTCTATTACAGCAGCGCGAGTCTATAAGAATTGTGTTGTCATGGTATGTGGTCGCGTTACCACGACCAATCTTATCGAGCTTGGGATTGTAGATTTTGATATTATTATGGGAATGGACAGGCTTTATTCGTGCTTTGCTAAACTCGACTGTCGAACCAGAATCATGAGGCTAGAGTTTCCTAATGAGCCGGTTATTGAGTGGAAGCGGAAAGGTGTGGTGCCGAAAGGTAGGTTTATCTCCTGCCTTAAGGCCTCGAAGATGATTAAGAAGGGGTGTGTCTATCATTTGGTCCGGGTTGCGGACACCACTCCAGAGGTACCTGCTCCCGAGTCCGTGCCTGTTATGAATGAGTTTCTTGAAGTATTTCCAGACGAGCTTCCAGGGATTCCGCCAGATAGAGAGATTGATTTTGGGATTGATGTACCACCAGATACGCAGCCAATATCTATTCCACCATACAGAATGGCGCCAGCAGAGTTGAGGGAGTTAAAGGAGTAGTTGAAGGATTTATTATAAAAAGGGTTCATTCGGCCGAGTGTGTCGCCGTGGGGCGCTCCGATTCTTTTCGTCAGAAAGAAGGATGGGTCACTTCGGATGTGTATCGATTATCAATAGCTCAACAAAGTCAGTATCAAAAACAAGTATCCATTGCCTCGAATAGATGATTTGTTTGATCAATTGCAAGGTGCGAGGTTCTTCTCCAAAATTGATTTACGGTCTGGGTATCATCAGTTGAAGATCAGAGAGAAGGATATTCCTTAGACCGCCTTCAGGACTCGTTATGGTCATTTTGAATTTTTGGTAATGTCCTATGGGCTGACCAATGCCCCAGCAGCTTTCATGGATCTTATGAATCGGGTTTTCAAGCCATTTCTAGACTCCTTCGTGATTGTTTTTATTGATGACATCCTTGTCTACTCGCGAAGTTGGGAAGATCATGCTAATCACCTCAGGGCAGTCCTGCAGACTCTTCATCATCACTAGTTGTATGCTAAATTTTCGAAATGTTATTTTTTGCTAGAATCAGTCGTGTTTTTGGGTCATGTTGTTTACAGAGAAGGGATTCAGGTTGATCCCCAAAAGATCGCGGCAGTGAAAGATTGGCCTAGACCAACGACCCCGACAGAGATTCGCAGTTTTCTTGGGTCTATCAGGGTATTATCGGAGGTTTGAAGAGGGATTCTCTACCCTCGCCTCCCCATTGACTAAATTGACGCAGAAAGCGGTGAAGTTCCAGTGGTCCGACGCTTGTGAGAAAAGTTTTCAGGTATTGAAGTCGAGATTGACTTCGGCACCGGTATTGACCTTGCCAGAAGGTATAGAGGGATTTGTGGTTTATTGTGATGCTTCAAGGGTTGGTTTGGGGTGTGTGTTGTTGCAACATGGGAAGGTTATAGCGTATGCTTCAAGGCAACTCAAGAATCATGAGAATAATTATCCGACGCATGATTTGGAGCTTGCGGCAGTGGTGTTTGCATTAAAAATTTGGCGGCATTATCTTTATGTAGTCTACGTGGACGTGTTCTATGGGTAGTTTGGTTCATTTTGGAAGCGGATCAGAGGCCCTTGGATCGTGAGGTTTATCAATAGGAAAGTTTGGGGGTTTGTCTTTCGACCTCAGGCGAAGGGGAGGTTATGGTGCATAATGGAGTAGAATCGTCACTAGTAGCGGAAGTCAAAGAAAAGCAGTTCATTGATCCAGCATTGGCACAGTTGAAGGAGGCAGTTCTAAATAATAAGACTTCGGCATTTTCACTCGGCAGCAATGATGGAGTGTTTCGATGTCAAGGTAGGCTATGTGTTCCAGATGTAGATGATCTTCGGGAGAGGGTAATGACGGAGGCTCATAGCTCCAGGTATTCTGTACACCCAGGTTCTACGAAGATGTATCATGATCTCTGGGAAATTTATTTGTGGAGCGGTATGAAGAGGGGTGTGGCGGACTTTGTGTCTAGATGTCCGAATTGCTAGTAGGTGAATGCCGAGTATCAGCGGCCCGGTGGATTAACTCAACTTATGGAAATACCAACGTGGAAATGGGAGATGATCAATATAGATTTCGTGGTAGGGTTACCTTGCACTCAACGCAGTTTCGACTCAATTTGGGTGATAGTGGATCGACTCACCAAATCAGCCCATTTTTTGCCGGTCAAGTCCACCGATACTGCAGAACGGTATGCTCAGTTGTATATCAAGGAGATAGTCAGACTTCATGGCACTCCAGTTTCTATTATCTCATATCGAGGGGCCCAGTTCACAGCTAATTTTTGGAGGAAAGTTTAGCAAGGTTTGGGTACTCAGGTGAATCTCAGCACGACTTTCCATCCACAGACTGATGGTAAGGTGGAGCGTACTATTCAGACACTTGAAGATATGTTGCGGGCTTGTGCTTTAGATTTCAAAGGCAGTTTGGATGACCATTTGCCGCTTATCGAATTTGCTTACAATAACAGCTTGCATGCTAGTATTCAGATGGCTCCATTTGAGGCATTGTACGGAAGAAGGTGTAGATCTCTGATTGGATGGTTCAAAACTAGTGAGGCGGAATTGTTAGGGCCATATCTTGTGCACCAAGCTATGGAAAAAGTTATAGTCATTCAGAAGAGGATGAAAACTGCTCAAAGTCATCAGAAATCCTATGCAGACGTTCGTCGAAGAGAATTGGAGTTCCAGGTGAATGATTGAGTGCTCTTGAAGGTGTCTCCCATGAAGGGAGTGATGCGGTTTGGGAAGAAAGGGAAGTTGAGCCCTAGGTACGTCGGGCCATATCAGATCGCTCAAAGGATAGGACGGGTGGCTTATAGCCTGGAATTGCCCCATGAAATATCATTAGTGCACCCAGTTTTCCATGTGTCTATGTTGAAGAAAGTGGTTGGAGATCCATCCGCCATCGTGCCAGTTGGGACCATTGAGGTTAGTGAAGAATTGTCATATGAAGAGGTTCCGGTTGCTATTCTTGATAGGAAAGTCCGTAGATTGAGAAACAAAGAGATTGATTCTGTTAAAGTGTTGTGGCGAAGTCAACAAGTCGAGGAAGCCACGTGGGAAACAGAGAAAGAAATGAAAGAAAAATATCCCCATCTGTTTGAGCAAGTGTAGTAGTGATCGTGCGAATTATTGTCCCAAGGCAATTTGATGTTGTATTCAGATTCGTGCAAAGACACCCCATTTTCCCTAATTACCTTATTGTTTTAACTTTCCAATGCGTGCTAAAAGTGTATATGAGGTTATTAAATGGGTGGTGTGCAACCCTTGAAGTAAATGAAAGTTTTGTGAAACTTGTGTGATAGGCAAAGATGATTAATAGTAGTGTAAATTGGTAATGATTAATTGCACTATAATTATGTGCAAGTATGTGCCACTAATTGAATCATATGCTAATTTGTGATGTAAAGAGAATGAACTATGTGTAGTTGTCAAAGTAATTGGATGTGTGCAAGTGTTGAGGCAATGAATTGTATACCAGTTGAAGGAATAACAGAAATTGTGTAATGATGCTTGGAAATATGTTTTGGGTCTCCCTGACAGGTAGATGGGTCTAAATACAAAGGAGACTCTGGCAAAATTTTCTTAAAATATTGGAGTTAGTATAAATCTGGAAGTTTGCATATCATGTTTTCAAAACCAAACGATTTCCAAAATCCTCATTCGAGGACGAATGATTTAAAGGGGGGGAGACCACTGCCCAATTGGAGGACAACTATGCGGTCCATTATGCGATTGCATTTCGGTTCTACGGACCACATAGTTGTCGCATTTTTGCCCTTTTGATTTCTGTGAGGGAGGTTATGCGACGCACTATGCGATGGCATAACGTGTATGCGGACCGCATAGTGGTCGCATACTTGCACAGTGTGTTTTAATTTTGGCCCACCTGGAGGGCCATTATGCGGTCGTCTCTGCGGACCGCATGTCAGGAATGCAATCGCATTTCGGTGTCGGGCTCCTAATTTTTCTAATTTTAAAACCCGACACCCAGTTCATTAAAACACCCCACCCTTTCATTTTTAAAAGTTTTCTGAACAAAATAGAGAGAAGGAAAGGGGATTTCTTGAGGAAGAAAGTGGTTCTTCCATCAAGTTGATTTTCAAAGTCCCTCAGGCCTAATAATTTGAGTAATCTTCTTCTTCCTCATTCTAGCAGGTAAGGGTTCCCAACTCTTTTTCCACTAATTTTCTGATTTTAAACAAAGGGAGGATTTGCATGGATTGTTTCTTGAAAATATTAACTAAGACCTTGCATGCATGTTTAATAATGGTGTTAATTTAGTAAGAGGGAGTGTGTTGGGGTAAATTTCACAAAGACAGGGTTGGTAATCTAATGGGGTCACATAGGGTTCAGCAAAATGCTTAAGAGAGTCCGAATTGTATGCATGACTTCCAATTCTAAGTTGAATACGTTTATTTGTGAACTAGATTGACGGTACTAGTCGGTTCGGTGAATTGTGAGTAAAAGTTAAAAAGGGGATTTCGACTCCAGGAATGTATGGCTAACTTTAATCCTTGTAAAATCCCTCTTGTTGTGGTAAGCATATGGTGTGTGTACTTATATGGAAATATGTGATTTGACTGTCTAGTTGATTACTACCCCGCTGTGTTAGATGAGATTTTGAATTGTGACTTGGCATGCCCACTTTATTATGTGCAAAGATGGTAATTGTTTAAAGTTATTGATATGAAGCATTGTAAATAAGTTGAACGGTTATGGCAACACCTTGTGCATAAATTGCTGCTTGATGAAAGTTTGGGGTGCTTTGAGCCCAAGTAAATGAATTGATAAATGTGAATTTGTGATCCTTGAAAGGAAGGCCCATGTGATGCAATTGTTTGGTGTTGTTGTTGAAATTGTGATCCTAGAAAGGAAGGCCCTTGTGATGAAATTGTTGGATGTTGTTGTTGAATTGTGATCCTTGAAAGGAAAGACCTTGTGATTAAATTGTTGGTGTTGTTGTTATGAAATATGAATTGTCAGGCGGGGTCCGGTTGCGCGCCGCAACACGAAGTACTAAAGTGTGGGTTGTGGTGATAAGGGTGGCCGAGGTAATAAGGGTGGCCGAGGTTATAAGGTTGGAAAAGTGATCGTTATCACTATTGATATGAATATTATGAAACTCGCGAATATGGTGGTGTTGGAAAGGGAAAAGGGAGAGATTGTAAAATTGTTGATTTTGATTGTCACTTTCCGTGTGTTTTGATTGTTGGTCCTATTGTTGTCTTGTTTCATATCTGTAATATTGGTTGATTGTACTTGGGATAAAGTTTTTTCATACATACTAGTACTATTCCACAGTATTAACGTCCATTTTGCCGGGGGCGCTGCATCTTTTATATGGATGTAGGTGGTTCCATAGCAGGTAGCTCAGCTCGCCGTTAGTGGTACCTCCTCTTCATCTGTGCAGCAGTTGTGGTGAGCCCCTCTTCTCCTCGGGGCCGTGTGTGGATCATACCACCTTCTTTTGTTTATGTTGTAAAGGTATAGCCGGGGCCTTGTTACCGGCAGGTTATGTAAAATCCCTAGTATTCGTAAAGGCTCCGTAGACATGATGTGGGTGTATGTATGTATTTTTGGGTAGTAACGGCACGTACTCGGAATCGTGGATCATGTTGGAAAGTTATGTATGTATTTTGTATGTTGAATATCAATCGATGAAATGTTAAAAGAGGAAACCAGTGGAGATATGTTGTGAAATGTACTTTGAAACTAAAATCGGCTAACTCAGAGGAAATAATGTATATTATAAACGCGGGGCAATACGTTGGGCAGGAGAGGCAATCCAGTTTCGCTTGACTGGGTTCACCCGGTTAGGCGCCGGTCTCGTTCCTCGATTTTGGGGCGTGACAAATACACAGAAGGATGGACGAGAACACAAGCCAAAACCAAAAACCATAATATAGTAAGAACAAATAGTAACTCAACACTGCAATAATTTCCACCTCAAGCCTTAGTCAACAACTCAGACAATTTAGTAAATTCTTCGAAGATAACCTTTCACCCGCAAATTTATATTGAAAAATTTAACGTATAATCATTTTAAATAGAAAACTTCCTTTAGAAAGTACTTTCTCTGAACATATATATATATATATATATATATATATACTATGCAGGAGAAAAATCCTTGAATGTAATTCCTTCAAGATAAACGTTTTTAAAATATACTTTCCCAGTAAATGTCTTTCACTCATAGTTTTCTCCGAGAATAAATGTTTTTCAAATATGCCTTTGAGATAATAGCCTTTCAAAGTAGTCTTTCTCAAGGTAAATTGCCTTTCAACTACACCTTTCCAATAAGTATCTTTCAGATATAGATTCATCGAGATAAAGCCACCAGGATCTCTGTCCCGTAGTTCATAATTAGCCATGCGGTACAGGGGGGGGGGGATATCAAGTTATGACAATAATGAAGTAAGGTGACAGTGTGAATATCAAAATTGAAACAACGGAAATAATAACACCAAACAAGTGCAGAAAATATCAAACTGGGAACAACGGAAATAATAACACCAAAACAAGTGCAATAAATATCAAACTTGAAACAATGGAAATAATAACACAGAAACAAGTACAGTAAATATCAAACTTGAAACAACGGAGATAATAACACAAAGACAAGTGCACGACATCACCCTTCGTTATTTTACTCTCATCCTCACCATAAATCAATAGAAATGACACGGCATCACCCTTCGTGCATTTACTCTCATCCTCACCATAAGTCAATAGAAACGGCATGGAACCACCCTTCGTGCTTTTAATTTCATAATATGGTACGACATCACCCTTCTTGCTTTTACACTCACTCACAATATCATGCATGACATCACACTTCGTGCTTTTACACTCACTCACAGTATCATGCACGACATCACCCTTCGTGCTTTTACACTTTTCCTCACCAAAACAAATCAATTACAATAATCCAGCAAGGAAATCAACAGTATAAGCAATAATAAATATCATAACATCCTGGCAAGGGAGTCAACAAGAGAAACCAAATCATCCCGGCAAGGAAAATAACTATAGCCAATCTCGCTTAAACAATTAGCTTCACAGAATAAATCTCAACTTGAACCAATACTAAGTAATAGGCAACACCAAGGAAATACCATCAACACGGATAATTATCAAATTAAGCCTAAGTATTACTTAGTAAAAAAAAAGAATATCATATGAATCACAATATAGGACTCACGGGCATGCTTGACACCAATTATTGCTAACCAATCATAGGTGAGATAATACTAATTTAACTAAATAGGCAGTTTATGAAGAAAATATAGCATAATGATAGAAGTGGTAAAGTCGTTAGTTAAGTTAGTTAAGGTCAAATGCACAACAAATGGGATCTAAAAGCAAGAAAATTCTAATTCAAATAGGAAAGGATGAAATTAGCAATCAGGAACGCAGTCATAACAAGTACAAATTCATACACAGGAAGTATAAGGACCTAAGGACGCTAAAAGGACAACCTTCTACAAATAAGTGTGTGTACACACTCATCACCTCACGTACACGGGCTACAATCAACACAGAAGACTCAAATCCTAAAGGGTAATTCCTCCGCACAAGGTTAGGCAAGATACTTACCTCAAAGACGACAACCCAGTACTCTAAAATGGACTTCTCGGGCGAAAAGGCCTCCGGACAGCTCAAAATCAACTAGAGCAACTTCAAACTACATATAAAACTTGTAAGGAACTATTCCGGACAATAAAGTCTCAATCTTTACAGAAATCTAAAAATTGATCCAAAAGTCGACCCCCGGGCCCGCACCTCAGAACCCGTCAAATTTTACAAAATATGAATACTCATTCCAATACGAGCTCAACCATACAAAATTTATTAAATTCCGATACCATTTCGTCCCTCAATTCATGAAATTTCATTTTGGAAGTTTTCTTCAAAAACCAACAGTTTCCCTAACTAAAAACACAATTTAAACACTTACCCAATCGATTTGTGTGAAGAACCCTCAAAGGATCGCCAAGAACCGAGCTCTAGAAGTCAAAATGTGATAAAAATGGCCTAACCCTCGATTTGGAAAACTTAGACTCTGTCCAAGCATTTGTGCATCACGAACGCGGAGAAAGGATCGTGTTCGCGAAGAAGAAAAATGAAGGCTGCCCAGATTGCTCATCGTGAACGTGACATTGAGCTCGCGAACGCGGAGAAGGAGAACAGGAGCCTACGCGAACGCATAGGGAGGGACGCGAACGCGAAGAAGGAGTTAAGGCTGCCTAGAAGGACCCTTCGAGAACGCGTAGTGATGAGCACGAACGTGAAGAAGAAGAAGAAGCAGGGTCTACGCGAATGCAGAGTGCTAAATTCAAACGCGGAGAATGATTTTGAGGTGGTCCGCATTAACACTTCGCGAACGCGAAAAGCTGTTCGCGATCGCATAGAAGGACACCAGAAGGTAGAAAATAGCAGTTCAAACATATAAGTATTGACCCGTGGCCCACCCCGAACATACCCGAGGCCCCCGGGACCCCGTCTAAATCCACAAACAAGTCATACAACCTAACACGGATTCGCTCAAGGTCTCGAATCACATCAAACAATGCCGAAATAACGGATCACGCCATAATTCGAACTTATGAACTTTCATATCTTCAAATTTCTAAACTCGTGCCGAAACCTATCAATTCAGCCCGGAATGACGCAAAATTTTGCAGACAAGTCCTAATTGACACCCCGGAGCTACTCCAACTCTTGGAATCGCATTCCGATCCCCATATCTCAAAAAGTCAACTGTGGCCAAACATCTCCATTTTCCAAACTTCAAATTTTCTGACTTTTGCCGAATTACCTCAATTTACTCTACGGACCTCCAGAACAAATTCCGGACACGCGCCTAAGTCTAAAATCACCATACAAAGCTGTTAACATACCCTAAACTCATTCCGAGTCCATTTACACAAAAGTCAACCCTCTGGTCAAATCTCACCGCTTAAGTTTCCAAAATTAGAATTCCCTCTTCCAATTCAACTCCGGACCATCCGATAATTGAATCCAACCATGCACCCAGGTCTATATACACGATGTGAAGCTGTTCAAGACCTTATGCCACCGAACGGAGCTTAAACCCTCAAAACGATCGGTCGGGTCGTTACACATCTTCTCTAACGCAAATTCAGATCCTTCTGCTTAAACAAGTGTTGCAGACTACGGTGATCAGTAAAAAACTCACAATGAACCCCATACAAATAATGGTGCCAAATCTTCAAGGCGTGGACAATGACTGCTAGCTCGAGATCATGCACCGGATAACTCCTCTCATGAGTCTTCAACTGGCGCGAGGCGTAGGCAATCCCCCTACCTTTCTGTATCAAAACAAAACCAATACCTATCCTCGAGGCATCACAATACACAATATAAGAACCTGAAGTTGATGGAAAAACTAACACTAGAGCTGAGGTCAAAGCAACCTTGAGCTTCTGAAAGCTCTCCTCACACTCGTCCGACCACCTGAACGGAGTACCCTTCTGGGTCAATTTGGTCAAGGGCGAAGCAATAGAAGAAAATCCCTCCACAAAGCGACAGTAATACCCTGCCAAACCAAGGAAGCTCCTAATCTCTGTAGCTGAGGACGGTCGGGGCCAACACTGCACCGCCTCTATCTTCTTCGGATCAACCCAAATCCCCTCACTGGACACCACGTGCCCCAAGAAAGCTACTGAGCCAAGCCAAAACTCACACTTGGACAACTTTGCATAAAGCTTCTCCTCCTTCAATCTCTACAACACAACTCTCAAATGCTAAGCATGTTCCTCCTGGCTACGAGAATATATCAGGATGTCATCAAGGAACACAATAACAAAGGAATCCAAATATGGCTGAAACACGTTGTTCATCAAATGCATGAACGCTGCTGGGGCATTGGTCAGCCCAAAGACATCACCAAAAACTCATAATGACCATAACGAGTCCTGAAAGCCGTCTTAGGAATATCTGAATCCCGAATCTTCAGCTGATGATACCCGGATCTCAAGTCAATCTTACAGAACACTCTGGCTCCCTGAAGCTGGTCAAAAAAATCATCAATACGAGGAAAAGGATACTTATTCTTGACTGTAACTTTGTTCAACTGCCTGTGGAATTCTCAGCACTGACATCCCTCACAAAGGCAAAATAGGATAAACACCCTTTCTCTACCATACACTCGGCCTTCAGGTATGAAATCACCCTACTAGGCACATACTCAATAAAACCTCTCCACTCGACTCTCGGAAGTCCCGGCATAGATAAGGTCACAGTCTTAGCGTGACAATCAAGGACAGCATGACACAGAGATAGCCAATCCATGCCAATATCACATCAAAATCAACCATGCTAAGCTACAACAGATCCACTCGGGTCTCTAGACCCCCAATAGATATCACACATGACCGATACACACGGCCCACAACACTAGTATCGCCCACCGGAGTCGACACATGAACAGATGTAACTAGGGACTCACGGGGCATATCTAGAAAATGGGCAAAATACGATGAAACATAAGAATACGTGGAACCAGGATCAAATAAGACTGAAGCATCTCGGTGAAAAACTGAAACAATACATGTAATCACTACATTTGAGGCCATAGCATCTGGTCTGGCTGGAAGTGCATAAAATCGGGCCTGACCTCCACTTGATCGACCTCCCCCTCTGGGGCGGCCTCTAGCTACCTGACCCCCATCCTTCGTTGGCTGAGTGGGTGGTGAAGTAACTGGAGTTGAAGCCTAGGGATGACTCCTCTGCTGATATGAACCACCATGACAATGAGGACACTGCCGCCATACATGCCCAAACTCTCCGCATTCGAAATAACTCCCTAGAGCTGGAGACGGGGACTAAAGGGAACCCCTAGCACCGGGATAACCACTAGAAGAACCATGCATAGAAGAACCCTGAACCGATGGTGTTCGAGATGAACTCTGGGCTGGGAGAGCACTGAATGAAGAGCGACCTGGATGAGAGCGGTGGGGACCATGCCCCGATGATGCACCACTATAAGCTGGGCGAGCTGGCTGAGGAGGCCTAAATGAGCGGCCTTTGTTGTGCTGAAACTGACCCCTGGAGGGAACACTACTAAAGCTGCAAGAACCTCGAGGCCTCTTGGCCTCCCTCTCATCACGCTCCTACGAGCGAACTGCCTCAATATCCCGGGTAATATCCACAACCTGCTCAAAAGTAGCACCCGATACCCTATCTCTGGTTATCAGAATACGGCGCTGATAAGTGAGGCCATCCACAAACCTCCTGGTCCTCTCTCGCTCAGTAGGAACCAACTCTGTAGCATGACGGGCTAGATATGAAAACCTCATATCATATTGCATCATTGTCAACTCATCCTGACGCAACTGCTCAAACTGTCTACGCAGCTCCTCCCTGCAAGAATGTGTAACATACTTCTCTAAGAAAAGAGTGGAAAATTACTGCCAAGTAATAGGCGCTTCACCAACAGGCCTACGCCTCTCATAAGACTCCCACCAAGTATATTCAGCTCCTGAAAACTGGAAAGTAGTAAACGAGACCCCACAGGTCTCCAATATCCCTGTTGTGCGAGGAATCCTCTTACACTTGTCTGAGAAACCCTGGGCATCCTCGCCCTCAGCACCACTGAATATCGGAGGCTGAAGTCTACCAAATCTCTCCAGCATGCGCTGCTCATCATAAGCCATAACTGGGATCACAAAATCCTGAGCTGGTGCAACCGGTTCGGCTGGAGCTGCCCCCGGTGTCTGAAGTCCCTGAATAATCTGCTCAGGTGTACGGGCAGTAGGAGTCTGGGTGCCTTCCTCGGCCATAGAAGTATCAGTTGTAGTAGTAACAACGACCTCTTGTGTGAGACTGGTGCACACGGTCAAAATTTGAGACAAAGTCTCCTGAAGACCCGGAATCACAATAGGCATTGCCGGTGTCTGAGCCGATCTCAGTGGTACATCAGCGGCTGGGACTTGATCTGGAATAACTGGAGGGTCCATAGATACTGTCTCGGCTGTTGCACGGGCTGCACCCCTCCCTCTACCACGGCCTCAACCGCGGCCTTGGCCCCTCACATGCTCAACTGGTGTCTGGTCACCCTGATCGGTAGCGCGTGTCCTCACCATCTGTGAAAGAGTGAAAACAACAGAAGTTCTGTTTCTAGAATCAACAGATTCGCACGACAAAATTCAAGAATGTGAGATTTTTCCTAAGGGTTCTGCATCCTCTCGAAGATAAGTACAGATGTCTCCGTACTGATCCGCAAGACTCTACTAAACATGCTCATGACCGGTGAGTCCTATGAAACCTAGGCTCTGATACCAATTTGTCACGACCCCAAAAATATCCCTGGTCATGATGGCGCCTATCGAGATACTAGGCCAACCAATTAGATTTTCAAACATAAAGAACTCTTGTTTTATATCATTTTTAAACAGATAATTCACGACAATTTCAATTAAACATTTTAAAACAAAATATTACTAGGCCAAATGCTTAAACACCTCCCAAAATCCCGGAGCCACTAGGTCACGAGCAACAAAAGAAAATACATAAGTCTGACACAATATCTCTAATACAAAAAAAAAATAGGTCTAGGGAGTGCAACTACAACAAAAACAAAAAGGATAAAGCAGGGCTGCGAACGCGTGCAAATCCTTGCAAAATCTCTGAGATCTCTAGACATGCAAGCAACTCACTCCACTCTAGCACCTGAATCTGCACACAAGGTGCAGGGAGTAATGTGAGTACGCCAACTCGGTAGTAATGATAGTAAATAATGTCTGAGAACTACGAAACACATAAACAAGTCATCAATCCACAGTAAATACAATTCTTCTTTCAAAACTCATAGATACGACAATTTGTAACACTTGAAAGTCGATTTCAGTGAAATTCCTTTGAAAATGTACCCTTCAACAATTTCCATAGAAATCAAGACATTTTAGTATAGAATTGATTGAAATCAAAAGTAGCCTTTTGGGCAAAAACATATTTGCATAAACCGTCCCTCGGGCTTAACATTACTCAGTATGAGTCACTCAGCACGCCTCACAATCACTCAGTATAAGCCCCTCGGGCAACCTCACAGTCTCTCAAGCCTCCCAATCACTCATCACTCGGCACTCGCACTCAGTAGGTACCTGCTCTCACTGGGGGTGTACAGACTCTGGAGGAGCTCCTACAGCCCAAGCTCTATAACAAGCCATCTTGTGGCATAATCACTCAGGCTCTCGGCCTCTCACATATTATAAATAGTGTAACATGTTGCGGCACGTAGCCCGATCCCATAATATCCTCACAACATAGGCCATCGGCCTATCAATAAAACGGGGTACTCGACCCAAAATATTATTTTATATCTCAAAATAGTGTAAATAAGACTGAGTTTCGAAATCATTTAAACATAATATGACTGAGTGTAAATCAAAAGTCAACACAGTGAGGAATAACGGTAAATGCCCTCAAGGGGTTCAAACATGTGGCACGAGGCCCAATTACAACATTCCGCCCAAAACATAGTAATAATATTTAAAGCATGAAATATCATATGATTTATAATCAAATACGCAACTTAATAGTTGTTTCGGGACGGACCAGGTCATAATCCCCCAACAGTGCACACCACACACTCGTCATCTAGCATGTGCGCCACTCCAAACTAGTGATACAATGAAGAGTCCGGGGTTTCATACACTCAAGACAAGATTTACAGTCATTACTTACCTCAAACCAGATGAAAAACTACTTTGCGATGCTTTTTCCCCACGACTCGGCCCCAACACGCCCCGTATCTATGCAAAATAGATTCATATCATCAAAATATACAAAAGGAACAAAGCCCACTCGAAAACAACTAATTTATATCAAAAATCCTGAAATTGGCCAAACCCGACCCCCGGGGCCACGTCTCGGATTCCGATAAAAATCACAAAAATAAAATCCTTACGCTCTCATGAGTTCATACATACCAAATACATCAAAATCGGACACCAAATGGCCCCTCAAATCCCTCAATCAAAGTCTCCAATATCAAGCCCTGATCCCCCAATTTTAACCCTTAATTTCCATAGATTTCAATCCTAAACAGTCAAATATCACCATAGAAACGAGTTTTAGGTCCACGAATCTTACCTCCACGAAATTCCCTTGAAATCCTCCTTCAAATCGCTCCCATAAGCTCCAACCTGTATGGAAAATTGATGAAATAAGCCGAAATTCGCGAAGGCCACTATTTATATGTTCTGCCTAGCTAAACCGCACCTGCGGCCTTTTTTTTCGCACCTGCGGACCCAGTTGCACACCTGCGGTTTCCACTTAACCGGCCAGTTTCCGCATCTGCAATTCTTCTCACGCATCTGTGGTCTCGCCGATGCGGGCCAACCTCCGCACATGCGCTTTCAGGCCAGGCTGCCAAAATCCGCACATGCGCAAGGCCAATCGAACTTGTGGCCATCACACCTGCAGCTCCCCATCCGCAGGTGTAGCCACACCAGAAACTTAGCACCAGCAGCAGCTTTGCTGCATTTTTTCAAGTTTAAACCTCCCGATGACCATCCGGAATCATCCCGAGCCCTTTGGGCCCCCAACCAATGGTACCCACAAGTCATATATGATCACCCGAACTTAGTAGAGCCCTCGGAAAAACCAAAATAATATCAAAACACCAAATCAAGTCATGATTCAAGCCTAAGAATTTTCTAAACTTCCGAAATTCGCCAACAATGTCGAAACCAACCAAACCACGCCCGAATGATCTGGAAATTCGTACACACATCCAAAATGACACTACGAACCTGCTCCAACTTTTGTAATTCTATTCTGACCCTGATAGCTAATTTTTCATTGCCGACCGAAAATCGCCAAAAATCCAGTCCCACCAATTCAATCATAATTCTACTCCGGACCTCCGAACAACATTCTGAAAACGCTCCTAAGTCCCAAATAACCTAACGAACCTTTCTGAACCATAAAATCCACATTCCGAAGTCGTTTACCTAATAGTCAACTTCCAGTTGATTTTTCCAACTATAAAATCAACTTAAGAGACTAAGTGTCTCATTTCTCACTACGGTCACTCCGAACCCGAACCAACCGACCCAACACAACATAATTGAGCTAAACAACACATGATAAATCAAAAACAGAGAAAACGAGGCTAATCTCATGGAACGACCGGCTGGGTCGTTACATTTACCTCATGTTTGACCTGATAGGCCATGAAAGGGAATTTGACAATCAATTAAACGAAACATGACTGCCTCATGTGTCAAAATTTTTAAAAATATGCCTAGATTAAAAGAAATGGAAAAGAAGGGAATATCGACTTAGGACTTCAACCACCGACTAAAATAAATTGAAGAACAAAGATTGGAAAGCAAAGATCGTGATTCTACAGAGGTTTGGGACTGATGTTTGCACTTGAGAACTTCAGAGGTGTGAAGTTTACACTACTACATGAGAACTTCAGGCCTCGGGGTTTGAAGTTTTCAAGCTACAAGGCAAACTTTAAACCCAAAAGTTTGAAGTGTTTACTGCTATAGGTAAATTCCAGGCCTCGGGGTTTGAAGTTTGCTAGCTATAAGGCAAACTTCAGACCCAAAAGTCTGAAGTTTTTACTGCTATAGGTGAACTTCAGACTCCTAGGTTTGAAGTTTAGTTCGCAACAAGCCAACTTCAGTAAACTAAAAAAACATTCCAGAAAATGAGATATCATAACAAATTATTTAGAGTTTCAAAATTTAACCTGCAAGATAAGCATCGTTGGATAAAGCGGTGAAACTAAACATGAATACATATATGATATAGGTATACCGTAGCGACACAACAAGAAGTAAGTTAAATTGATGTCCTTAAAAATAATCAAAACAAACAGAAGAGCTACTTATCAACTTTAGACAACACACCCAAACCAAAAATAAAAGTTCAGCAGAAGTAAACAATTAAATAATATCCCTGAATTATTAAAATTATATATGAATACTTTAAAGGAAAAGAGAAAGAAATAGCTCTAGTTGCATAAAATGTAGCTCAACCTCTACAATAGAAAATCAAATTACATTTGCTAACCGAATCTAAATCTTATGAAAAATCTAACACATGGGACGGGTCACCATGATATTTCCAGAGCATAGATACATGAAATACCGGATGAACTGAGGATAGCTCTGGAGGCAATGGAAGCCTATAAGCTACCTCCCCCACTCTCTCGAGAATCTTAAATGGATCGATATACCTAGAGATCAACTTGCCCTTCTTCCCAAATCTCATAACACCTTTCCTGGGAGATACCCGAAGCAATACCCTCTCTCCAACCATGAATGCCGCATCACGAACCTTATGGTCAACATAACTCTTTTTCCTGGAATAATCTGTACGAAGACGATACTGTATAATCCTGACCTTGTCCAAGGCCTCCTGAACTAAGTCTGTACCCAATAACCGAGCCTCTCCTGACTCAAACTATCCAACTGGAGACTTGCAATGCCTACCATATAATGCCTCGTAGGGAGCCATTTGAATGCTCGACTGGTAACTATTATTGTAGGCAAACTCCGCTAACGGCAAGAACTGATCCCAAGAACCTCCGAAGTCAATAACACAGTCGCGTAACATATCCTCCAAGATCTGAATAGTATGTTCAGACTGTCCGTCCGTCTGAGGATGGAATGTTGTGCTCAACTCAACCCGTGTACCCAACTCACGCTGAACTGCCCTCCAAAAGTGCGAGGTAAACTGCGTACCCCGATCAGAAATGATAGACACGGGCACACCGTGAAGGTGAACAATCTCTCGAATATATTCTCGGCCAACCGCTCTGAAGTATAAGTACTTGCCACTGGAATGAAATGTGTTGATTTAGTCAGCCTATTAATAATAAACCAAACAACGTCGAACTTCCTCTGAGTCTATGGGAGTCCAACAACAAAGAACATATTGATACGCTCCCACTTCAACTCAGGAATTTCTATCTGCTGAAGCAAACCACCGGGTCTTTGATGCTCATACTTCACCTGTTTAAAATTAAAGCAACGATTCACATAAGTAACAATATCCTTCTTCATCCTCCACCACCAATAATACTGCCGTAGATCTTGGTACATCTTGGCAACACCCGGGTGAATAGAATACTTAGAACAGTGAGCCTCTTCAAGGATCAACTCACGAAGCCAATCGAAATTAGGCACACATATACGACCCTACATCCTCAAAAAACCGTCATCTCCAACGGTAACCTGCTTGGCACCACCGTGCCGAATTGTGTCCTAAGGACCATCAAATGCGGGTCATCATCCTTTCGATCTCTGATACGCTCAAATAAAGAAGAACGAGCGACTGTACAAGTTAAAACACGATTGGGCAGAAAATCCAACCTCACGAACTGATTAGCAAAAGTCTAAATATCTTAAGCTAAAGGTCTCACACCGACTGGAATGAATGCAAGGCTGCCCATACTCACCGCCTTCCTACTCAACGCATCGGCCACCACATTGGCCTTCCGCGGATGATACAATATAGTGACGTCATAATATTTCAGTAACTCTAACCATCTCCTCTGCCTCAAATTAAGATCCTTTTTATTGAACAAGTACTAAAGACTGCGATGATCCATGATTCTTATATTATAGTTGATGTTTGTTAATAATAGGCTTACCTAGTCCTTAATACTAGGTGCCGTCACGACACCCAACAGAGGAAAATATTTGGGTTGTGACAAGATGGTTGGATCTTTTCAAGGACTATGATATCACCATTCTATACCATCCGGGGAAGGCCAATGTAGTGTCCGATGCCTTGAGTCATAGAGTAGAGAGTTTGGGGAGTCTAGCATATCTTCCAACAGCGGAGAACCATTAGCACTTGATGTTCAGGCCTTAGCGGCCAATTGGTGAGATCGGATCTATCAGAGCCCCGCCGGGTAATGGCTTGCGTAGCCTCCAAGTCTTCTCTTTTTTACCGTATCAGGGAGCGCCAATATGATGACCCACACTTGCTCATTCTTTAAGATAAGGTCCGACGAGGTGATGCTAGGGATGTAGTTATTGGTGAGGATGGTGTTATAAGGATGCATGGTCGAATATGTATGCCTAATATGGATGGGATTTGGGAGTTGATTCTTGAGGAGACCCACATCTCACGGTATTCCATCCATTCGGGTGCCGTGAAGATGTATCAGGATCTGAGACAACATTATTGGTGGAGGAGGATGAATAAGGATATTGTTGGATTTGTATCTAGGTGTCTCAACTGTCAGCAGTTCAAGTATGAGCACCAGAGACCAGGTGGATTGCATCAGAGGTTGGATATTCCGGAGTGGAAGTGGGAGCGGATCACCATGGACTTTGTAGTTGGGCTCCCACGGACTTCGAGGAAGTTCGATGCTATTTGGGTTATAGAGGAAGAATAACTCAGACTTGAGAGGTACAAGAAGTACCACCCTCCTATCTTCAGTTTACTGGTGACAGATAATGCCTAGGGTTTTTGGAGGAGTGTCACTACATTCTTCGTACTATGGGTATTGTGGAGTCGAGCGGGGCTGTTGTTGTCACGTCTCAGTTCAGATGAGTGGTTTGTCAGTGGTGGCGGGCATATGAGTTGGGGTAGCCTGGTCGAGTCAGCTTCACTTGCATGGATTCAGGTTTCAGAGATATTTTTAGGGAGTTTGCACCTCAGCCCCTCTGAGATGCATGGCGCGCAGAGTTTGAGTAGTTGCGCCATGGCGCTATGTCGGGATTAGAGTACGCCGTCAGATCAGTGAGTTGGCCATATATGCATCGCACTTGGTTGCTTCAGTTAGGATGCGAGTCCGTAGTATCACTGAGGGGCTCAGACATGATATTCGGTTCAGCATGACTCAAGAGCTGGAGTCGAATGTTTCGTTCAGCAGGTGGTAGAGATCGCTCGTCGATTAGAGGGTGGGTAGGACCGGGAGCGAGAGGATAGACAAGATCAGGAGAGAGAGTACAGGGAAGCTAGGAGGCCTCAAAGGACGGAGAGATCTACTGGTCCTTATTATGGAGGCATGGTACGACACGGTAGAGGTTTTGTGGGTTAGCTAGTTCAGTTTGCATTAGCAGCTTCGCATGGGGTTTTGGGTTTTCATGGTTCTCAGAGTACTCAGATTTCGCAGTTTCCATAGCCATGGAAACATGGAGGTTGTTTTGAGTGTGGAGATACCAGTCACAGGGTGAGAGATTGTCCTAGGATTCAGTCAGATGTGTCACATGAGGGTATTCAGGTGAGTAGAAGGCGCCCCAGAGGGGTAGTCCCGGCCCATTGATGTGTTTCATATAGTAGGATGGAGGCTGTTGTGCCAGATATTATCACACATGTATGTTTTGATGTGTTACAGAGGTGCACCAATTGTATTTCATTATAGTTCTGCTAGTCGGGACGAGTTCCCTTATTTGTTGTTTCATTTAGGGGTGAGCTTCATAGTTTGCACTCTATTTTCCACGTCTTGTCATGTTAGGAGATTCTAAAAGTGGTAGCACGTGTCTATCATTGTTTTCATTCATCATTGAGAGTGGTGAGACTAGAGGTGAGTTCTTGTTATCGTCATGGTAGGCTTAATGAGATTTTCCTAAGCATTTTGTTTATGAGCTGTGATTTGATACTCTATCGAGATGTGAGTTAAGTGAGCGTTATGATTTTTATTAGCCGAGATGAGTTAGTGGGAGATTTCTATTGGTATGATATATATATTCGGTATGTGATTTAGAGTTGAGGGCGAGACCCTCTTAATGTTTTGTGATTCGATATGTTTGGACCGTGCTGAGTACCGCGGTGGAAAGTTTGCAGGATGGGATCCTTATGATTTGTTTATAGGTTTAATTATTTTCTTGTTACATCGTTTGTGGGTCAGTACTGATAGAGAGTAGTTCATGTCGGGCTTGTATGATGATTTCCTTATGTGTTTCCCTTTTTATATTCAGTCATTTTCGTTATGTGCTTCTTGAGTTTAGCTTGCGGGGTGTGTGCCCGGTGGTGTTATGTTAGTTGTGGATTGGTAAATCGGTTGTCTAATTATGAGGTCTTCGTGTTTCTGGCATTATTATCAGTGTTACGGAGGTTTGAAATAGAGTTCTATCGGTTATGAGGCTAATTGCCAGTGCTAGATTTCTTTCGGGTAGTTATGGTGATCAGAAGTGTTATTATGAGTCTATGTGTGACGTGCTATGTTGTGTGGTCGTACCTTGTGCTATAGGCATGAGCTGAGGAAGCTGGCGAAGGCTGATACCGGATATGGATTTAGATTTAGAATTTGATCTTTCGGAAATGAGTAGAAGGTGAGAAATCGAGGTATGAGGCTTATCGGTGGTGATAGGAAGGCTAAATTGTAGTGAGGTTGTGTCAATCAGGCTTATGCAGATTGGGGTGACGTGGGAGCACCCTTGGGTGCGTGTTGGAAGTGTGCATTCAGTGATTGGAAGAGTCTAATTGCACGTTCGAGGATGAACGTTATGAGGCTAATTGCACGTTCGAGGATGAACGTTGTTTTAAGAGGGGGAGAATGTAACGACCCGACCGGTCGTTTTGAGGATTTAAGCTCCGTTCGGTGGCATAAGATCTTGAACAGCTTCACATTGTGTATATCGACATGCGTTCATGGTTGGATTCAATTACCGGATGGTCCGGAGTTGAATTGGAAGAGGGAATTCTAATTTTGGAAACTTAAGCGGTGAGATTTGACCAGAGGGTTGACTTTTTGTAAACAGACTCGGAATGAATTTTGGGTAATGTCAACAGCTTTGTATGGTGATTTTAGACTTAGTCGCGCGTCCAAAATTTGTTCTGGAGGTCCGTAGAGTAAATTGAGGTAATTCGGCGAAAGTCGGAAAATTTGAAGTTTGGAAAATGAAAAAGTTTAACCACAGTTGACTTTTTGGGATATCGAGGTTGGAATGTGATTCCGAGAGTTGGAGTAGCTCCGGGGTGTCAATTAGGACTTGTCTGCAAAATTTTGCGTCATTCCGGGTTGAATGGATAGGTTTCGGCACGAGTTTCAAAATTTGAAGATTTGAAAGTTCATAAGTTCGAATTATGGTGTGATCCGTTGTTTCGACGTTGTTTGATATGATTTGATACCTCAAGCGAGTCTGTGTTAGGTATATGACTTGTTTGTGCATTTAGACGAGGTCCCGGGGGCCTCGGGTATGTTCTGAGTGGGCCACGGGTCAATTCCTTCCATTTTTGAACTGTTGTTTTCTGCCTTCTGGTGTCCTTCTATGCGATCGCGAATAGCCTTTCGCGTTCGCGAGGTGTTAAAGACCACCTCAAAATCCTTCTTCATGTTCGCGTTTAGCACTCCTCTTTCGCGTAGACCCTGTTGCTTCTTCTTGCGTCTGCGCTCATCACTACGCGTTTGTGAAGGGTCCTTCTGGGCAACCTTAACTCCCTCTTCGTGTTCGTGTTCGTGTTCGCGTCCCTACCTATGCGTTCGCGTAGGCTCCTGTTCTCCTTTTCTGCGTTCGCGAGCTCAATGTCGTGTTTGCAATGAGCAATCTTGGCAGCCTTCATTTTTCTTCTTCGCGAACGCGATCCTTTCTCCGCGTTCGCGATGCACAAATGCCTGGACAGAATATAAGTTTTCCAAATCGAGGGTTAGGCTATTTTTATCACATTTTGACTTCTATAGCTCGGTTCTTGGCGATTCTTTGATGGTTCTTCACACAAATCTATTGGGTAAGTGTTCTTCCACTAGAATTAAATATAATACATGAATTAGTTCTTGTTTTTATCATTTAAATTATGTTTTTAGTTAGGGAAAATGTTGGTTTTTGAAGAAAACTTTCAAAACGCAATTTCATGAATTGAGGGACGAAATGGTATCGGAATTCAATAAATTTTGTATGGTTGAGCTCGTATTTGAATGGGTATTCATATTTTGTAAAATATGACGGGTTCCGAGGTGCGGGCTCGGGGGTCATCTTTTAGATTCCTGTAAAGATTGAAACTTTATTGACCGGAATAGTTCCTTACAAGTTTTATATGTGTTTTGAAGTTTCTCTAGTTGATTTTGAGCCGTCCGGAGGCCTTTTCGCCCGAGAAGTCCATTTTAGAGTACCGGGTTGTCGTCTTTGAGGTAAGTATCTTGCCTAACCTTGTGTGGGGAAATTACCCCTTAGGATTTGATTGTAGCCCGTGTACGTGAGGTAACGAGTGCGTACACGGACTTATTTATAGAAGGTTGGCCTTTTAGGGTCCTTAGGTCCTTATACTTCATGTGTATGAATTTGTACTTGTTATGACTGCGCTCCTGATTGCTAATTTCATCTTTTCCTATTTGAATTAGAATTTGCTTTCTTTTAGGTCCCCTTTGTTGTCCATTTGACCTTAACTATCTTAACTAAAGACTTTCACTCTTCTATCATTATGCTATATTTTCTTCATAAACTGCCTATTTAGTTAAATTAGTATTATCTCGCCTATGATTAGTTAGCAATAATTGGTGTCTAGCATGCCCGTGAGTCGTATATTGTGATTCATATGATATTCTTTTTTTCTACTAAGTAATACTTAGGCTTAATTTGATAATTATCTGTGTTAATGGTATTTTCTTGGTGTTGCCTATTACTGAGTATTGGTTCAAGTTGAGATTTATTCTGTGAAACTAATTGTTTAAGCGAGATTGGTTATAGTTGTTTTCTTTGCCGGGATGCTTTGGTTTCTATTGTTGAATCCCTTGCCGAAATGTTATGATTTTTATTATTGCTTATATTGTTGATTTCTTTGCTGTATTGTTGTCATTGATTTGTTTGGGTGAGGAAGAGTGTAAAAGCACGAAAGGTGATGTCGTACATGATAGTGTGAGTGAGTGTAAAAGCACGAAGGGTGATGCCGTGCCATATTAAGAAATTAAAAGCACGAAGGGTGATGTCGTGCCATTTTTATTGACTTATGGTGAGGATGAGAGTAAAAGCATGAAGGGTGATGTCATGCCGTTTCTATTGATTTATGGTGAGGATGAGAGTAAAAGCACGAAAGGTGATGATGTGCACTTGTCTTTGTGTTATTATCTCTGTAGTTTCAAGTTTGATATTTACTGTACTTGTTTCTCTGTTATTATTTTCATTATTTCAAGTTTGATATTTATTGCACTTGTTTCTGTGTTATTATTTCTGTTGTTCCCAGTTTGATATTTTCTGCACTTGCTCGGTGTTATTATTTTCGTTGTTTCAATTTTGATATTCACACTGTCACCTTACTTCATTACTGTCATAACTTGATATCCCCCCTGTACCGCATGGCTAATTATGAACTACGGGACGGAGATCCCGGTAGCTTTATCTCGGCGAATCTATATCCGAAAGATACTTATTGGAAAGGTGTAGTTGAAAGGCAGTGTACCTTGAGAAAGACTACTTTGAAAGTCTATTATCTCGAAAGGCATATTTGAAAAACATTTATTCTCGGAGAAAACTATGAGTGAAAGACATTTACTGGGAAAGTATATTGTAAAAACGTTTATCTTGAAGGAATTACTTTCAAGGATTTTTCTCCTGCTCAGTATATATATATATATATATATATATATATGTTCGGAGGAAGTACTTTCTAAAGGATGTTTTCTTTTTAAAATGATTATACTTTAAAGTTTTCAATATAAATTTGCGGGTGAAAGGTTATCTTCAAAGAATTTACTAAATTGTCGGAATTGTTGACTAAGGTTTGAGGTGGAAATTATTGCAGTGCTGAGTTACTATTTGTTCTTACTGTATTGTGGTTTTTGGTTTTTTTCTTGTGTTCTCGTCCATCCTTCTGTGTATTACTATGATGTTCCGTTGTTGTTTGTTGTATTTCCTTCCATATTGTAGTGGTTATGTTGTTGATTATATCGTGCAGTCTTTAGATAGATGTCATGTTCTGTTATTCCTATATTTATGTTTGTTTAATTGTTAGACCAGTGGGTGTGTTGACTAGTCCTCGTCACTACTTCACCGAGGTTAGTCTTGATACTTACTGGGCACCGCTGTGGTGTGATCATGCTACTCTTCTGCACATTTTTGTGCAGATTCCAGGTTTTTGCATAGTCGGTCGATTGATTGTTAGCAACGCAGTTTCTGTTGTGGAGACTCAAGGTAAAACCGCTTCAGCGTCCGTGGTTTCGGAGTCATCATCTTATTTTTCTGTCGCACTGTTGTCCTTATTTCTACACAGTGATACTTTTAGAAGTTTTAGTGTAATTTCTTTAAAGCTTATGACTTGAACTTACCGGGTTTTGGGAAAAAGTATAAAGTGTTGATATTAATTCAAAAAGCACTTAAGTGATTCTTATATTATAGTTGATGTTTGTTAATAATAGGCTTGCCTAGTCCTTAAGACTAGGTGCCGTTACGACACCCAACGGAGGGAAAACTTTGGTTCGTGACAAGATGGTTGGAGCTTTTCAAGGACTATGATATCACCATTCTATACCTTCCGGGGAAGGCCAATATAGTGGCTGATGCCTTGAGTCGCAAAGTAGAGAGTTTGGGGAGTCGAGCATATCTTCCAACATCGGAGAGACCATTAGCACTTGATGTTCAGGCCTTACCGGTCCAATTGGTGAGATCGGATCTATCAGAGCCCCACCGGGTAATGGCTCGCGTAGCCTCCAAGTATTCTCTTTCTTAGCGTATCAGGGAGCGCCAGTATGATGACCCACACTTGCTCATTCTTCAGGATAGGGTCTGGCGAGGTGATGCTAGGGATGTAGCTATTGGTGAGGATGGTGTTATAAGGATACAGGGTCGGATATGTGTGCCTAATGTGGATGGGCTTCGGGAGTTGATTCTTGAGGAGACCCACAGCTCACGGTATTCCATCCATCCAGGTGTCGCGAAGATGTATCAGGATTTGAGCCAACATTATTGGTGGAGGCCGATGAAGAAGGATATTGTTTGATTTTTAGGTAGGTGTCTCAACTGTCAGCAGTTCAAGTATGAGCACCAGAGACCAGGTGGATTACATCAAAGGTTGGATATTTCGGAGTGGAAGTGGGAGCGGATCACCATGGACTTTGTAGTTGGGCTCCCACGGACTTTGAGGAAGTTTGATGCTATTTGGGTTATTGTGGATCGGTTGACCAAGTCCGCGCACTTCACTCTTTTTGGGACTACTTATTCTTCGGAGCGGTTAGCTGAGATTTATATCCGGGAGATTGTCAGGTTACATGGTGTTCCACTTTCTATCATTTTTGATAGGGGTATTCAAGTTGAGTTGAGCACAGCTTTTCATCCTCAGACGGATGGGCAGTCCGAGCGCACCGTTCAGATATTGGAGGATATGTTGTGTGCTTGTGTCATTGACTTTAGGGGTTCATGGGACCAGTTTCTACCACTCACGGAGTTTGCTTATAACTATAGTTATCAGTCGATATTTAGATGGCTCCGTATGAGGCTTTATATGGGAGGAGGTGTAGATCTCTGGTTGGTTGGTTTGAGCCGGGTGAGGCTAGACTCTTGGGTACAAATTTGGTGCAGGATGCGTTGGATAAGGTGAAGTTGATTCAGGAGCGGCTTTGCACGGCACAGCCTAGGCAAAAGAGTTATGCGGACCGGAAGGTCCGGGATGTATCTTTCATGGTTGGGGAGAAGGTTCTACTGAAGGTGTCACCCATGAAAGGTGTTATGCGGTTCGGGAAGAGGGGAAAGTTGAGTCCCCGGTTCATTAGGCCTTTTAAGGTGCTTCAAAGGGTTGGAGAGGTGGCTTATAGACTTGCCTTCCCACCCAGCTTATCTAGTGTTCATCCTGTATTTCATGTTTCCATGCTCCGGAAGTATGTTGGTGACTTATCTCATGTTTTGGACTTCATCACGGTTCATCTAGAGGGTGATATGTCTTAAGAGGTAGAGCCAGTAGCCATTTTGGGTCGTCAGGTCAGAAGGTTAAGGTCTAAGGATATAGCTTCAGTGAAGGTGCAGTAGAGAGGTCAGCCGGTGGAGGAGGCCACCTGGGAGACTGAGCAGGAGATGCGGAGAAGATATCCTCACCTATTTGAGACTCCAGGTATGTTTCTAGACTCATTCGAGGACGAACGTTTGTTTAATAGGGGAGAATGTAACGACCCGGCCGGTCGTTCCGTGAGATTAGCCCCGTTTTCTCTATTTTTGCTTTATCATGTGTTGTTTAGCTCAATTACGTTGTGTTGGATCGGTTGGTTCGGGTTCGAAGTAGTCGTGGTGAGAAATGAGACACTTAGTCTCTTAAATTGATTTTATAGTTGGAAAAGTCAAACTGAAGTTGACTATTAGGTAAACGACCTTGGAGTGTGGATTTTATGGTTCAGATAGCTTCGTTAGGTGATTTGGGACTTAGGAGCGTGTTTGGAATGTTGTGCGGAGGTCTGGAGTAGAATTAGGCTTGAATTGGCGAAACTAGATTTTTGGCGATTTCCGGTCGGCAATGAAAAATTAGCTATCGTGGTCCGAAGGGAATTCCGAAAGTTGGAGTAGGTTCGTAGTGTCATTTTGGATGTGTGTGCAAATTTTAGATCATTCGGGCGTGGTTTGGTTGGTTTCGGCATCCTCGGCGAATTTCGGAAGTTTAGAAAATCCTTAGGCTTGAATCATGACTTGATTTAGTGTTTTGATGTTATTTTGGGTGTTCCGAGGGTTCGCCTAAGTTCGGGTGATCATATATGACTTGTGGGTACCATTGGTTGGGGCCCCGAGGGGCTCAAAATAATTTCGGATGGTCATCGGGAGGTTTAAACTTGGAAAAATACAGCAAAGCTACCGCTGGTGCTAAGTTTCTGGTGTGGCCGCACCTGCAGATGGGGAGACGCAGGTGCGATTGGCCTTGCGAATGTGCGGATTTTGGCAGCCTGGCCTAGAAGCGCAGGTGCGGAGATTGGCCCGCATCTGCGAGACCGCAGATGCGTGAGGAGGACCGTAGATGTGGAAATTGGCCGGTTAAGTGGAAACCGCAGGTGCACACCTGGGACCGCAGGTGGGGGTCCGCAGGTGCAAAGAAAAAAGGCCGCAAGTGTGGTTTAGCTGGGCAGAACATATAAATAGTGGCCTTCGCGAATTTTGCCTTATTTCATTAATTTTCCATACGGGTTGGAGCTTGTGGGAGCGATTTGAAGAAGGATTTCTAGGGAATTTCGTGGAGGTAAGATTCTTGGACCTAAAACTCGTTTCTATGGTGATATTTGACTGATTAGGATTGAAATCTTTGGAAATTAAGGGTTAAAATTAGGGGATTAGGGCTTGATATTGGAGACTTTGATTGGGGGATTTGATGGGCCATTTAGGGTCCGATTTTGATGTATTTGGTATGTATGAACTCGTGAGAGCGTAACGATTTTATTTTTGTGATTTTTATCGGAATTCGAGACGTGGGCTCGGGGGTCGGGTTTGGCCAATTTCGGGAGTTTTGATATAAATTGGTTATTTTCGAGTGGGCTTTGTTTCTTTAGTGTATTTTGATGATATGAATATATTTTGCATAGATTCGGGGCGTGTTGAGGCCGAGTCGAGGGTTAAAAGCATGGCGGAGTAGTTTGTCATCCAGTTTGAGGTAAGTAATGACTGTAAATCTTGTCCTGAGGGTATGAAACCCCGGACTCTTCATTGTATCACTAGTTTGGAGTGGCGCACATGCTAGACGAGTGTGTGGTGTGCATTGTTGGGGGATTGTGACCTGGTCCGTACCGAAGCAACTATTAAGTTGCATATTTAATTATAAATCATATGATATTTCATGTTTTAAAGATTATTACTATGTTTTGGGTGGAATGCCGTACTTGGGCCTCGTGCCATGTGTTTGAACCCCTTGGGGGCTTTTACTGCTATTCGTCAATGTGTTGACTTATGATTTACACTAAGTCATATTATGTTTAACTGATTTTGAAACTCAGTCTTATTTACACTATTTTGAGATATAAAATGATATTTTGGGTCGAGTACCCCGTTTTATTGATAGCCCGAGTTGCTTTTTGAGAGGTTTCTGACTGAGTGAGGCTGAGGGCCTATGTTGTGAGAATATTATGGGAGCGGGCTACGTGCCGCATCATGTTACACTATTTATAATATGTGAGAGGCCGAGAGCCTGAGTGATTATGCCACAAGATGGCTTGTTATAGAGCTTGGGCTGTAGGAGCCCCTCCGGAGTTTGTACACCCCCAGTGAGCGCAGGTACCTACTGAGTGCGAGTTTCGAGTGACAAGTGATTGGGAGGCTTGAGAGACTGTGAGGTTTCCCGAGGGGCTGATACTGAGTGATTGTGAGGCATGATGAGTGACTCATACTAAGTAATGTTAAGCCCGAGGGGCGGTTTATGAAAATATGTTTTTTCCCGAAAGGCTACTTGTGATTTCTATCATTTCTATACTAAATTGTCTTGATTTCTATGGAAATTGTTGAAGGGTACATTTTCAAAGGAGTTTCTTTGAAATCGACTTTCAAGTGTTACAAATTGTCGTATCTATGAGTTTTGAAGAAGAATTGTATTTACTGTGGATTGATGACTTGTTTATGTGTTTCGTAGTTATCAGATATTATTTACTTTCATTACTACTGAGTTGGGGTACTCACATTACTCCATGCACCTTGTGTGCAGATTCAGGTGCTAGAGTGGAGTGAGCTGCTTGCCTGTCCAGAGATCTTGGAGATTTTGCAAGGTAGTTGCACGCGTTCGTAACCCTTCTTTCTCCTTCTTGTTTCTGTAGTAGTTGCACTCCCAAGACCTATTTGTTTTGTATTAGAGATATTGTGTCAGACATATGTATTTTCTTTTGATGCTCGTGACCCAGTGACTCCGGGATCTTGGGCGGTGTTTAAGCATTTGGCCTAGTAATATTTTGTTTTAAAATGGTTAATTGAAACAGTCGTGAATTATCTGTTTAGAAATGATATAAAACAAGAGTTCTTTATGTTTGAAAATCTAATTGGCTGTCCTGGTATCTCGATAGGCGCCATCATGGCCAGGGATAGTTTTGGGAGCATTTGGCCTAGTAATATTTTGTTTTAAAATGGTTAATTGAAACAGTCGTGAATTATCTGTTTAGAAATGATATAAAACAAGAGTTCTTTATGTTTGAAAATCTAATTGGCTGTCCTGGTATCTCGATAGGCGCCATCATGGCCAGGGATAGTTTTGGGAGCATTTGGCCTAGTAATATTTTGTTTTAAAATGGTTAATTGAAACAGTCGTGAATTATCTGTTTAGAAATGATATAAAACAAGAGTTCTTTATGTTTGAAAATCTAATTGGCTGTCCTGGTATCTCGATAGGCGCCATCATGGCCAGGGATAGTTTTGGGATCGTGACAGTAAATCACCCCTCTCAATTTAATCAAGCATCTTTTAAATCTAGTTGAAGTTGAATTTAGCAGTTAAATGAGAAAGGTGAAGTTGAAATTAAGAAAATATAAGAAGTGGTTTAATGATGAGTTCCTGAAGTTGAAGTCTTAAGTATAGATGGAGGGTTGAAGTTCCAACGACAAGGCGAATGTCGAAGATTATAATTGTTTATGAGATCTTAACCATTTGTCTTTGAGCCAACAAATGGTTGGTTGCTGGTTTTCCTTCAGCTTCAATAAATGCATCTGAAGTTTAACTTGCACCAGTGAAAACTTCAGACAAGTGAATCATATGTTTACTTGTCGCAGTGCACGAACTTCAAACGTATGAAGTTCATGCGCCCGTATGTCTAAAGTTCATGTCTGTTTGTCTGACATTCATAACGAAATGTCTGAAGTTTATGCTCCCATATTTATGAAGTTCATGCACCCATATGTCTGAAGTTCATGTCCGTTTGTCTTAAATTTACGCGCCCGTGTTCTGAAGTTCATGGCCTAGCTCAAGTGGTAAAGGGTGGTGGATTTGTGTCTTAGGTCACAGGTTCAAGCCCCTACACCATGCAAAGCAAAGCCTGATATTTAAGTGGAGAAAGGTAGAGGGGCAGGCTCATTATCCACCGAATTTCGAAGGCTGCGGTTGGTCCAAAAGAACGGCCCCAAACGAATTTCTCGGTCATCAAAAAAAACAAATCATGATTTTTTGTTTGAAGTTCCTATCAAAATGTCTTTAGTTCATACCCAAATATTTGATGACCATATACCAAATGTCTGAAGCCCATCTCCAATAATTTAAACATCTTGAATCTCAGTTCCTTCAGTGCTAACATGGTCAAACCTTATTCACACAATATTCTTAAGTGTTCATTCACTCCAGAAACTTTAATTTTGATGGTGTTGCTTTTCCAAACATCAAATGATATTGAGCTAAAGCTTTATCGTTCTGTGCAACAACGAAGAACACATTTTTCAATTGACTAAATAGAGCACTCACAAGAGTTTTATCAGATACTTCCCAAGGTGTTCATGATCGAGCAATTAACAGATACTTTTTCTCTTTATTTTTCTGAAATAATAGTAATTTTAACTTGCTTTAACAGATCCGTCGCTTTCTCGAAGCAATTGTTCACGAGGTCAAATTTTCAAAGGTCTGGCCAAAGAAGATCGTTTTTGTAGAAGAATGATGCATATTTAAACGCCGGCGAAGAATGTCGGAGAAGTCACTGGAGAGGAAGAGCAGGTCGGTAGAATCCAACAAGGCAGTATTTCTCGATATTTTTATTGATGACTCCCTTTGTGAAGATAGGTGATTGCGGAGATAAAGAACTTTAGCTTGTTAAATCTAGGGATTTCTTTGTCCGAATATCACTACTTTTACTACCAAGTGGGTACTAGTTAAATAATTTATAAAAATAGGGCCCAAGTTAAAGTGTGGCACAAAAATAGGGTATGACTGCAATTCACCCTATCCTAAGACCAACCCATAATGTTTTACAATCCACTAAATGTTCCCAAAAGGTCGAATAAGCCCAATTATACAAGCACGGCCCATCACCCAGTCTAAAATCCTTTAAATGATGTTGGATGGACCTTTTCTAAAACTACAATTATTGACCTAGTTAAACAAAATTTAGAAAAATAGTTCCGCTAGAATTTTAAAGTACTCTAGTTAGAATTTTGAAGCATTAGGAATGCTGACGATAATTAGAATTTTTAGATATAATGCGAAAAATTCTGGTGATCCGTTAGAACTTTGTGGCCAATTGCTTAAAAATATGACAACCGTCAATATTATATGACCTTAACTATAGCTTGAAAAATTATGGCGACTTGCCCAAGAATTTCACGTACTTCAATATTCTAACTAAAGACTATTTCCCCATGACGTTTTTTACCGGAGTCAAAATTTAAATGATGGCACCAAATAATCCTATTTGTATCATTCTCCCTCCAAAATCCTAGATCTATTATTGAAATTGTGATCTTGTGATCATTGAATTACTTATTGAAGGAGAAAGAGAATAACTGGGCAAGTTGTTCGATCTCTTGACCATTTGTCACTTCTCATGCATTAATGTTTTCTTTTAAGTTTCTGATTGTACCTTTGGCATCTAAAGCAAACTCCCTATGTGCATCAAATCTTGTTTGGAATTCTGGTTAAGGGTTTCAAATTGATGAGTTGGATCGAGTTTTAACTTGTTAAAATTGTTCGACTCCTAAAGGAGTCATGCCATAAGTCTTTCGAAATTTGTTTGGATCAAGGTGAGCTAAAAAACAAGGTTAATCTAACCCAAAACACCTACTTCAAAATTTGGAAAAGTAACCATTTGATAGGTCAAAGTAGGTTCCAAATAGATGGTGAGTCAACCTTTGGCAGGTCAAATTAGTTGAGTTAACCGATGAATCATGACTATTCAAAGTTTGTTTTGATCACATGCTACAAATAGGCTAATCATTGTGTAACAACTCGATCAGTCATTTTGATCTTTATCGGTCCATTCGGTGGTGTGAAACTTTGAGTAGCTTCATATTATTTATTATGACTTGTATGTATGGTTGGTTTCGTTTTTCGAGCAGTTTGAGAATGATTTGGAAGAATGATTCTCATTTTAGAAGCTTTAAGTCGACCAAGGTTTGACTTTTAGGTAAACAGATTCAGAATCGGGCTTTGATTATTCTGATATGTTCGTATGATAATTTTTGACTTGTACGTATGTTCGGATTTGGTTTCGGAGGTTCCTAGAAGAATTGGACACTATTTGTTGAATGATGACAATTTGAAGAACTTAAGAGTTCATAAGTTTGACCATGAGTTGACTTTCATGTTATTGGACTCCAATTGGTATTCTGAGACTTCAGATAGGTCTATCTAGTTGAATTGAACTTGTGTGCAAAGTTTGAAAGTAATCCGAAGTGTTTAAGTGTGATGCACACACTCTTTTGAAAGAATGAAAATTTAACAACTTAAGAAAAATTCTATTCGGTTAGAGCCTCAATGTTTTGTTGTGATGTTCCCGTGGTTGTTTTGAGGCTTTGGATAAGTTTAGATGTTGTATTTGTACTTATTGGTATGATTAGATGGGGTCCGGAGGGGTTCGTGTGTGTTTCGAATCATTGGTTGAGAAACTAGTTATATTAAAGATTTGAAGTTTGACCATAGTCAAGTCAAGATGACCTCTTTTCAGTGTGTTGAGTGCGAGAGCAGGTTCGTATCGTGTTGTATGATTGAATTGCATATATGGTTTGCGTCCGGTAAGTTTTGAATGAGTTTTGGGTGTTAAAATGAAGAATTTCATATTGCTGATTATTTTATGGTGTAATTACTTGTGAAAATACCATTTATATCCCAGAAATTTTCAGACTTTTAAAACTTCAAAACATTATATCTTCCTTATTTTCAGGCCAAATTAGGTGATTCCAGAGGATATCTTGGGTGTAGTCCCACAAGGATCATGGTGGGCTTATCAAACATTAGTTTAGGGATCATCTAGGACCTCATTCAAGCTGGGACATCTGATGCGTTATCTTTTTCTTGTTTCGAAATTTAGTTATTTTTTCTCACAAGGTCTTGGAGCTCGATTTTGGGCGATTTTGGAGGGGATTCTTACTACTTGGATTGGGGTGAGTATTTTTTACTCGAATTTATTATTATTTCATGATTCCAACCTCGATTTTAGTGTTTGATTAATGATTTGAATTGGAGAAATTAGTGATTTGAGTAAAAACTTTCAAAAACATAAATTGATGGCTTGAAGACCGGTTTGAGGTCGGAGTTGAATGATTTTGGTATGGTTGGACTCGTATCTGATGGGTATTTTGATCAGGTCCTGAGGTGTGGGCCCGAGGTTGACTTTATGGGTTGACTTGTTTAATATTCTTTAAAGATCAAAGCTTTATAATCCAGAATTATTTTCTAAGGCTTTTATTTATGATATTAAATTATTTTGGCTAGGTTCGAGCCGTCCAGAGGTTGTTTCACATGGGAAGGGCTTCCTAGAGTATTGATTTAGCTTCTTTGAGGTAAGTATATTGCCTAACTTTGTGTAGGGGAACTACCCCTTAGGAGTTGGGTTAAATGTACTATTTGAATTATGTGAAAAACGTGTATACGAAGTGACTAGTATGTACACAAGCTTGTATGTGAACAATTGACCGGTTTAAACTCTTAGGTCACTTATATGCATTTAATTGAGGTTTTTATTATTTGTCCCATATTTCGTTGTCATGTTTACTCTTACATGCCTTAGCTAAAGTTGCTATTACATGTTCAATTTTTCATTTGTCGAGGTTACTCTTATATGCATTTAGTGGTAGTTGTTATACATGCTTTTTCATCCATTATTGAGTTATTCTCATGCATTTATTTGTAGTTGTTAGTTCATGCTATCTCTTTCCTTGTCGAGCCTAAGTTATGCATTTGTTTTGAAGTTGTTACAACAACAACAACATACCCAGTATTATCCCATAATGTGGGGTTTAGGGAGGGTAGAGGATAGAGATCTTGTTTCCAATAGACCCTCGGCTCAAGAAAGCATAAGCACCATATTAGTGAAAATATAGATAAGAAGGGACAGTACCAAAAAGCTGATTGGAAGGTTTTATTTCATGGAAATACCTTCCTTGTTGAGTTATTGAAGTTGTAGTTGTTGAAAGCTACTAACACGGTTGTGGTTGAAATTATTATTTGTTGGAATATCTTACCTTGTTGAGTTGTTTCTCATTCATTTTCTTATTATTAAGATTCTTGTACTATAACGACCCGACCAGTCAGTTTGAGCTCTAGCATGTCGTTCGGAAGTTTGATGTCATGAGTACCTTCACCTCAGGTATTATGACTTGCACGCGTGGTTGGAATTGAATTTCGGGAAGTTCAGAGTCGATTTGGAAAGATAATTCTCATTTCAGAAGCTTTAAGTTGGAAGATTTGTTGAGTTGTGATTTTCGAGTAAACGACCTCGGAATCGGGATTTCAAGGTTCTGACAGGTTTGTATGATGATTTCGGACTTGGGTGTATGTTCGGATCGGGTTTTGGATGACCCGGGAGCGTTTCGACGCCTATTGTGGAAGTTAACATTCTTGTAAGAAATTCATAAATTTGGCTTGAAGTATGTTTCTGTGTTATCGATGTCAGTTTGGAATTTTGAGTCTGGGAATAGCTTCGTATAGTGATTCTGGTGTTGGGAGAGCGACCGGAGTGGATTTGGAGGTCCGTAGGTCATTTTGGGGTCATTTGGTTAAAGTTAGAAATTTAAAGTTTTTTGAGGAGTTCCACTAAAAGTGAAAATTTTGATATCAGGGTCGGATTCTGATTTCGAAAGTTGGAGTAGGTACGTAATGTCGAATATGACTAGTGTGCAAAATTTGAGGTCAATCGGAAGTGATTTGATAGGTTTCGGCATCGAATATAAAAGTTTGAAGTTCTAAAGTTCATAAAGCTTGAATAGAAGTGTGATTCGTGTTTTTAGCGTTGTTTGATGCGATTTGAGGCCTCGACTAACTCCGTAATATGTTTTGAGAATTGTTGGTGTGATGACCCAAAAGGGTCATCTTATGTAAATTTAATTATGACTGTGTTCTGAGGCCCTGAAAGCCTCCGTTAATCTCACCTCGATGTGTGTGTGCAGCCCAGACGCGTTGTCGGGAAGCCTTTATGTGAAAACTTGATAAAGAGTTGAATTTATGATAATTAATTGAATAAAGTTGGCTTTGGTAAACAGACCCCGATCCGTGATCCAACGGTCCCGGGAGGTCTGTAGGAAAATATGAGACTTGGGCGTATGCCCGGAATCGAATTCCGATGACCCAAGTACGAGAAATGAATTTTTAAAGAAAATTGTTTTCTGAAAATAATAAAGGCTTATGAAAATGAACCTTGATGTGGAACCTGTGCTGTCGGGCCCGTATTATGGTTTCGGAGCCCGGAACAGGTTCAATAGTATAGACCCATTCGGCGCAATGAAGTGAATTCTAGAATTCTTAAGTTCTTAAGTTGATTCAATTTGGTTTTTGAGCGAGTCCGTATCATGAATACAGACTTGTTGGTGTCTTTGAACAGGGTCCCGAGGGGCTCGGGTGAGTTTCGGACCCCTCGGAGTTAATTCCAAAACACCAAGTTTTTCTGTCTGGTTTTCTTCAGTGCGCTTGCAGTCCATCAGCTACGATCGCACAAGAGGTTGGACCTGGGGTGAGAGAATGACATGTGCGATCGCACAGGTCTATCCGCGATCGCATAGGGTATGCCTTGGTTGGGCCCTTTGTTCTCCGCGATTGTATCCCTCACCCCCGCGATCGCACAAGTTGCCAACCCTCCCCTCCCCACCACCACCTCCCCCCCTGCTGCTACTCTCTGCGATCACACTGTGCTTCTTGAGAGTCCGAGGCAATTGCCCTGTGCGAACGCACTGGCCCACCAGTTGGGCGGTGTATTTTAATACGGGACCCAGCCCATTTTTCCTACATTCTCATCTTTCTCCTCAAGGTTTTGAGAGCATTTCCAAAGGGTGTTCCACCATTGTCATCAAGGTAAGTTAATTCCTTAGTTTCATGATTTTAACATCAATTCCTAATGAAATTCCCTTCAAATTATCCTAAAAATCCATAGAAATTGATAGAAATTTAGGGATTTTGGGAAATTATGAATTACTCATTTTTGCCATGAACTCTAGCAAGGACTTGCATAATTATGATCCTTAGACTCCGGGTAATTGATTCCTTCAAGAATTTTCGAAATCCGAACGTGTGGGGTCGGGGTCGAAATTCCAAAAACCTTCAAGAATGCTTAATTTTAGGATTTCTTATTAATTCTCCTTCTTTGAGCTTAGCATTGATTCAATTATACTATATTTGGCTAGTTGCGAGTCCTCGGGTGTAGAGTTCGGAGTTTCGGGCGCAATTGTGGTCCGAGGGGTAGATTCGACACGAGGTGAGTCTCCTTTCTAACCTTGTAAGAGGGAATATTCCCCATAGGTGATATATATGCTATGTGTAAATTGTTTGGGGGTAACGTACACGCCAAGTGACGAGAGTCCGTACGTAGCGGCTATTATTATTATGTCCGGGTAGTTAGGCCCACATCATGCCTTGTATGCTTTTTCGTAATGCCTTATATGCTTTTTCCCGTAATGCCTGATATGTTTTCCTTGTAATGCTTTATATGATTTATTGTGATGCCATATGTACTATGAGATTATGTTTTGTATAGTGTTGTTCCTCTGAGGCTTTATGGAAAATTGTTGAATGGCAAGGAATTTGTTATGGAAAGTAAGTATTGTAAGATATTGGGATCGGGCCGTACGCCACGGCAGGTTTGAGAGTGATTATGTCTTTATGGGATCGGGCCGTACGCCACGGCAGAGTTGAAAAAAAATTGTAATATATATGGGATCGGTCCGTACGCCACGGCAGTGTTGAGGAATAATTGTGATATACATATGGGATCGGGTCGTACGCCACGGCAGTTTAGAAGGTACCTTATGGGAGCGGGCCGTACGCCACGGCGGATCTAAGAATTTGTGATTATTTTTTTGTTCGGTGGTCTTACCCTTGAAAGTGCTTTATTGTTTAATTCAACAATTGTTTGGATTTCTGCTCTTGTTATATATACTTGTTGTTTATTTCCCTAGCATGCCTACTATATTTCATTACATTCTATCATATGTTATTACTGTTGGACCTTAGTGAGTTTCGAGTCGACCTCTCGTCACTACTTCTTCGAGTTTAGGCGGGATACTCACTGGGTACATATTTATTTAATATGTACTCATGCTGCACTTTCTTTTCTTTTCGGTACTTGACTGTATAGGTCTGGAGGCTGGTACGTCTGATTATCAGGTCGGTGCTAGATATTGATAGCGTGGTCATACTTCACGGTGAGCTGCTTTCCCGACGACTTCCTAGCAGCACCCTGGAGTTCTTTTGTTATATTCTCTGTCCATTTCATTCAGACTGAGACTTTGTATATATTGTAGTCATTGTATATTCAGTAGTTGCCCGTGACACTCGTGACACTAGTTCCTGGCACACACGCAGTTTGTATTTTGGGTTTGGGCTGTGTATCTATATATGTGCTTTGATTAGGCTCTGTGCCTTCTTAATTTTTTATGATTTTTAGGTCGTATTATGCTAGAATTTTGTTAATTGTTTAAAATTGGAAATTTTAGTCATGTTTAGATCAGACAGGCATGGGGATATCATCTAGTGATTCTATATTGGCTTGCCTAACCCCGTTGTTGGGCGCCATCGCGACTTGAATTAGGATTTGGGTCGTGACATCGTGGTATCACAGCCCTAGGTTAACGTAAGTCTCACGAGTCACGGGCAGGCCCAGTAGAGTCTTGCGGATCGGTACAGAGATGTCTGTACTTATCTCCAGGCGGCTATGGGGTGTTAGGAAACTTCCCTTTATTCATATTCCGTCGTGAAATTTATGATGTACTCAAACTTATTCTTCTATTCTCTCACAGATGGTGAGGACACGTGCATCCAATGTTCCTGGTCCGGGAGAGACCGCTGCCCCGGCTACCCAAGGTCGGGGTAGAGGCAGAGGTAGAGCACCTGCTCGAGGCAGGGGACGAGGGCATCCCAGAGCTACACTAGTGGCACCACCAGAGGACCCTATTATGGAGGAGCAGGATGAGGTGCCTCCAGTATCACCTGCTCCAGTGGATTTCATGACGGGGCCAGGCTTCCAGGAGGTCATGGGCCGTATGCTGAGATTCATGGACACTATGTCTCAGGCCGATTTATTTCCAGCCGACCCTGCTACTTCTCAAGCGGGAGGGGGAGTCCAGACCCCTACCGCTCAGGCCACATGTCAGGAAGAAGCAACATGTCATATCCCGGGCACACCGCCCGTGGGAGGGGTTCAACCCGTAGTAGCAGCCCCAGAGCCCAGGCCAGTTGTAGAGGGTGACCAGCAGAAGATGTTGGATAGATGGACCCGACTTCGCCCTCAAGTCTTCGGGGGTGAGCGGGGTGAGGATGCTCAGGATTTTATTGATAGGTGCAGGGATAGACTGCACAACATGAGGATTTTGGAGTCCCATGGAGTGGATTTCACCACATTTCAGTTAGAGGGCAAAGCTCGTAGGTGGTGGCAGTCATATATTCTCATCAGGCCAGAATATTCTCCTCCTGTCACTTGGGATCAGTTCGCTCAGCTATTTCTAGACCGATACATTCCACCTTCTGAGAGGGAGGAGCTACAGGGTCAGTTTGAGCAACTAGAGCAGGGGCAGATGTCAGTGACCGATTATGAGGCTAGATTTTCCGAGTTATCTAGCCATGCCCTTATGATATTGCCTACTGATGCCGAGAGGGTGCGGCGGTTTGTGGCAGGCATGCATCCAGGTATTAGGGCCTCTATGGCCAGAAAGGTAGAGATGGGTACCCCATACCAGCTTGTAGTCGAGATAGATCGACGGATTGAGGGTTACCGTATGAGGAGCAGGAAGTAGGGTCAGCAGGACAAGAGGGCCAGGTTCAAAGGTGACTTCAAGGGTGCTCCATCTAGGGGCAGAGATCAGTTCGGAGGCGGCCAGTTTAGTAGGCTTCATATTCAGCACCTCCACTACCTCCTAGGGGTATTTCAGCGAGGCCTCAGTTTAGTGCCATTCCAGAGCGCTCTTACCATCCACCAACCATCCAGGGTGCACCCAGCAGTTATTCCAGTCATTAGAGATCCTCTAGTTCCTATTTCATTGCCTTACCAGAGGGTTCACGCCGCCCTCCGGCTATTCAGGGTTCTTCCTCTTTCGGGCAGCGTGCTGTAGCACCAGGAGGTTGTTTCGAGTGTGGGGAGTCGGGTCATATGTGGAGGTATTGTCCCAGATATCGGGGCAAGGCAGTGCAGCAGAGTTATCAGCCTAGGAGTTCAGCACCAGCAGT
>ML244421.1:0-19504 GCA_005239495.1 Nicotiana undulata
AGATTAGTGAAATCCATAATTTGAATAACCATTTCAGATACAGTACATGAGTGCTAAATTTGTGAGCCAATGCCGTCATGGAATGTGTGTAATTGTCGATATTGAACCGTGCTTGTTCATTTGAATTTAGTTTCTCGTTATTGACCAAATCAGTATATAGATCCATGTGTTTAGAAGTCTTTATAATTGGGTTTACATTTCCGTATGCCTTCAGGGGAGGAGTCAATTAGCTATTGTATTCTTTTACTCAATTAATTTAGAGGCTATGAGTAGTACTTGCATGTGATTGGATTGCAAACTTGAATGAGAAAAGTTAGCATCTGAAGCACATTGGACAGAATAACGAAAGTTTTCTTCAAGCTAATTTTAGTAAATACATGCAGAATGCTCAAATTTAGCAGGATGATTAACTATTGTCAAAAATTGCCCAACAATCTAAACACAGTTTATATCAATCATCTACCTTAATAAAGTCACATTCACTTCCATACTTTCATGCCCATAATATCTACTTCGTACATAATCTCAAAGTAGTTTAGGAAAATAATTTATATATTCTCGCAGTTTGCTTTAGGCGCGTAACTAAACCATCGTGACAATGGGTACGGTTCCCGTGGCATGGTCACGATACATAAAATACTTCCATAACTTCAAACAATACTAAAACAAACACATTAAAAATCGCGGTTACGGTTACCATGACGCAATTCGCTATGTGTACAAAAACAAACGAGTGCGCGACATCACAGCTTGTTCAATGATTCTTCCATAAATCATGGACTTCAATCAAACCCAAAGTAGTTGAGAAAAATAACTCTTCAATATCGTAGCTTTCCGTATGACGTAATTAAATCATCACGGCTATAGGTACGGTTCCCGTGGCATAGTCGTGATACATAATTTCTTATTTGGGTGCGCATTTCATGTGACTCGACCATAACTTCAAACAAAAAACTAAAAATAAACATGTTTTAGATCGTGGGTATGGTTCCCGTGACACGATTCGCAATGTGAGAAAAAACAAATGGGTGCGCGATATTGGACCTGTTCAACTAACTCCATAAATAATTAAAAGCGGCTAAAAGTTAATGATGCACAAGTAGGTTTAAAATAAGTTATAAGTCAGACAATTAGGGAAATTAATAATAGTTTAGCGATTCTGAAACCCGTGAATGCCTAATATCTTCTCTCAGGTTAACATAATTCTTTACCCGAATTTATGTGTTTCGCGGACTGTAAAACAGAGTCAAACTTCCTCGATTCGGGATTTTAAACAGGTGACTTGGGACACCATAAATTATTCCAAGTGGCGACTCTGAATTTGAATAAATAATCCCGCTTCGATTAATGTCACTTTAATTGGAAAAATTCCCTATCCATTTCGAAAAAATGAGGTGTGACAGCTCTGGCGACTCTGCTGGGGATCGAACCCAGAATCTTTGGTTCAGGGTTCAGAATTCGAGCTTAGAATACTGTTATATTTAGTTTTTGCTTACTATCTGATTTTTTTTACATGTTTGAGCCTAATGTGCTAAATGCCGCTTTTTACCGCTTTGATATTGTTTGGACTATATATAAATGTCACGAAACTCTTCTTCTCTCTAAGTCTTCTAAATCTTCTGGGAAGTGCACGCTGGCGTGACTTCTTTTATGTTAGTGTCATATCCCTAATTTAGAACGAGGATCGGACAAGTTGCAAAGTCGAATGATCTTTTGGTTACCGGTACGCTGCCCCCCCCCCCCCCCCCCCCCCCCCCCCCCCCCCCCCCTCCCCCCGTCTCGAGTTGTCCGCTCGGATAAGCTAGGTTTAGAACAATACACACATGTTTTAAACCTAGAATAACATAGCCTCATGTCGGATCCCTAGAAGGAACGCTTGTTTGCATCACGTGCATTTGACTTAGGGGAATCAATAGAGGGGTTGGGTCCGTCTAGGACAAGTGTACCCAATTTAAAAGACCGTCCTGATGCATTTTATGTGCTACTTGTGCATTTATCTGCCTCGGCTTGTATGTTGACCAACTTTTAGAGTAGGGAAAGAAAATTAATCAAAACCAAGAGTGAGGTAGGATAAAAAAATACCCGATTCCAAAAATACCAGTGTTCAAAATACCCTTATACTCTGCCGAATTTTTGAAAAAAAAGAGTCTTTTCAAAATAAGTCCTATTTTTTCCGTGAGTCAAAATTTACCGAACTACGCGGGTTTGATTCCCACTAGGTGTGGGATACATAGGCAACCCTCATCAGGTCCAGCCCTATTTTTGCAAAAAAATGATCAAAATAGGGAAATGTTTGTCATAAATAAAGTTAGGCGATGCCATTTTTTCCAAATAGCCAAAAATGTCCCGACGGGACGCCGAAAGGTTGTTTTTGCAAGAATAGCCACTCATATTTTTTTTACATATATTTGGCCGCTTAGAAAACACAACCTTAGAATCTTCCCTCCGAAAATGCCAAAGGGTCGTATTTGCAATAGTAGCCCTATTTTGCTTTTCAGTCTGATTTTCAAAAGGGGGGCAAACATATATGTATATAACCTTTTTGGTCATTTTTCAAACAAAACTCCCTCATTTGACGTGCTCACCCTAATTTAAAAAATGTGCAGAATGAGCACTGTTCAAAATTTACGGTTGAAGGTTATGGATCAGATTCCACTAGCACTCCACATGTGATGGGAGGATTTGGGAGAACAAGGACGAGACAGGGTCAACCATCACCTGGGGGCACTCACGGGGTTATTGAAAATTTAACCGAGGAGTGATGTAATAGAGGCATTAGATTCTAGGACCCCGCTCACAATGTTTTGCACTTCTCAGATTTTGAGCTTACACCTACTATGGAAGAAATTGCGGGTTATATTGGGAGTACATAAGTATTAAGACACAAGTACTTGATATCTCAAAGGACTATTACTCCCCACAAGTTCCTGGACTTGCTGAAAATAAGCAGGCAAATCAAAACTGAATGTCTGTTAGGTGGAGCTTCCCCTTTTCATTTTCTATACCAGCAATACGGGCATTTAAGGGGATTAGAAGATCCGAAAAATGGATTTGCAATAAAGGAAACCAGTCAAAGTGGGAGACGCATTGTTTCGCCTTCATGGTGGCATTTTTAGGCCTTTTGGTATTTCCAAAGGAAGACGGGCATATTGATTTGCGGGTAGGCGAGGTTGTCCATGTTCTGAATACTCAGGCCAAGAGTACCCTGGCACCCATGATCGTATCAGATATATTCCGAGCTCTCACCTCCTGCAAAGCCGAAGTTAGGTTTTTCGAGGGATGCAATCTGCTGTTGCAAATATGGATGATAGAGCACCTTTGTCACCGTCCTCGATACATGAACTATGGGTCTACAAGGAAAAATTGCATTGAAGAGTTTGGTACACGAGTGACAGGATTCGAAATGCCAGAAGGGGTCAAAATTGGGTTACCCGCCTTCATTCTTTAACCGCGGATCAGATAGAGTGGACATTGGTTTGGCTTCCCGTTGATGAGATTGTTTATAGATGAAGATGCCAGACTGTTCCAAGAGATAAAGATCTTAGCACTTATGCAGTCGAAATCCGCTCGGATGCCCAGTTTCCTGAAGTAGTGGTTCGCCATATTTGGAATGAATGCCAGTATTTGGGGGTAAACACCCGAGTATATGATTTGTCTAGGGGCGAGGTCTTACCTAGTTACGTCGCCTGGTATGGAAAGAGAGTCGCGGCGAATGGTGAATCTGAACGGTCGACCAAAAGGCCTCATATCCAAGAGTTTGTCGACGCAACACAAGAGCAGTGGGCTTGGTTAGCCAAGGAAAAGGAATACCGGGCCACCATAAGCAAGTTAGAACAACAAATCGAAAAAATCAAATTTGATGGTAGTTTGCAGGTTGCCTAGGACGAAGGAGAAAAGAAGAGATTGGTTAGAGAAAATGAGGCACTCCAAGCTCAAATCCGGGACATGAGGATAGCCGCCGAAACTCCTGTGAGGAGCAAAAGAGATAAAAAACTCATCAACAAAGACCAAAGGGACTTGACAAAGACCGAAAGAGACTTGAAAAATGCTCAAGAAAAGTTGACCAAAGGTGCCCAGGAACATGCCAGAGTAGCCCACCAGCTAAAGCAGAAATACGACAAAGAAGAAGCAATCTTAAAGAAAAAGCTTGTCACCCTTGAGAACGAAATGGTCAGGCAAACAAAGGATTTTAAGATAGAAAAAGAGAATTGCTACACATTGATTTTCCAACAACAAGAAATCATGCAACAACTACAAGACCAAAAAAACACCGATACACATGTATTGGAAGCTCGGGCGCAACAAATTGGACGTTTGTTTCAGGAGAAGGGTGTCATCAGAATGAGGGTTCAAGAGATAGCTGACTATGTTGTGAAGTTCCATGAATGTGAAGACATGACCAGGTCTATTTTCTTTGCTTCTGTGATGATATTCATTCGCCAAGTGATGGTTGACTTAGACCACCTTCAACGGGATATTGCACAAAGGCCCGTGCGGAGACCGGCCGATGTCTTGCAGGCTTCCGGGGTACCAGTGGAGGCCCTGATGTATTTTTAATTGATTTTTTTTAGTTTGGAGTCTGTATTTTCTCGAGTTTTGTTGTTTATTTCGAGTATGTATGTTTACTTTAGTAGCGGTCAGTGCTTTTTAGTCCCTGTAATAAAAAAAATAAACAAAATAAAAAAGTGTCTTTATTAATGAAATATTGAAAACCCCAAAAATTTCTTTTTCTTTTACTCAATTAATTTAGAGACTATGAGTAGTACTTGCATGTGGTTGGATTGCAAACTTAAATGTGCAAAGTTAGCATCTGAAGCACACTGGACAGAATAACAAAAGTTTCCTTCAAGCTAATTTTAGTAAATACATGCAGAATGCTCGAATTTAGCAGGATGATTAACTATTGTCAAAAATTGCCCAACAAGCTAGACACGGTTAATATCAATCATCTACCTTAATAAAGTCACATTCTCTTTCATAAGTTCAGGCCCATAATAGCTACTTCGTACATAATCTCAAAGTAGTTTAGAAAAATAATTTGTATATTCTCACAATTTGCTTTAGGCGCGTAATTAAACCATCATGACAATGGGTACGGTTTCTGTGGCATGATCATGATAGGTAAATCGCATTTTCATGAGACCCAGCCATACTAAAACAAACACATTAAAAAACGCGGGTACGATACCCCTGACGCGATTCATTATGTATACAAAAACAAACGAGTGCGCGACATCGCGGCTTGTTCAAAAATTCTTCCATAAATCATGGACTTCAATCAAACCCAAATTAGTTGAGAAAAATAACTCTTTAATATCGTAGCTTGTCATAGACGCATAATTAAATCATCACGACTATGGGTACGGTTCCCGTGACATAGTCGTGATACGTAATTTCCCATTCGGGTGCGAATTTCATGTGACTCGACCATAACTTCAAACAAAAAACTAAAAATAAACATGTTTTAGATCGTGGGTACGGTTCCCGTGACACGATTCGCAATGTGAGAAAAAACAAACAGGTGCGCGATATCGCGACCTGTTCAACTAACTCCATAAATAATTAAAAACGACTAAAAGTTAAAGATGCACATGTAGGTTTAAAATACGTAATAAATCAAACAATTAGGAAAATTAATAATAATTGAGAGACCGTGTTAAAACTGCGGAACCCGGGAATGCCTAACACCTTCTTCCGGGTTAACATAATTCCTTACCCGGATTTGTGTGTTTCGCGGACTGTAAAACAGAGTCAAACTTCCTCGATTCGGGATTTTAAACCAGTGGCTTGGGACACCATAAATTATTCCAAGTGGCGACTCTGAATTTGAATAAATAATCTTGTTTCGATTAATGTCACTTTAATTAGAAAAAACCCTATCCATTTCGGAAAAAGGAGGTGTGACAAGTTAAGGTCTAGAACCACCCTGAAATAGAGGTCCAAATGCCTCCTGGACCATATGCATGGGACAGGTAGTGCACGCATATAGTACGACTTAGAATTGACTAGAGCGCTTTATGTGAACAACTTAAAGATAGTAATCGGGTAGCAGGAGATGATAGGTTGTACCCACTGAATAATATGAGTAATACCCCGTCTTGAGGGAGTTACGAAATATTATTTATGTTTCACGGGGTGATCCTTTAGGCTAAAAAACTTAGGATCCCCCACTTCTTTTTAAAGTATCATTTATTTTACTTGTCCAAATTTGTTTCCCTTCTCTTAGACTAATTCATATAATTTGAGTTCGGCCGGGACCCAGCGTTGTGGACCTCGAGGAGTGCCTAACACCTTATCCTCAAGGTAATTTGATCCCTCACCCAATCTTTGGTGACACAAACTAGTAAACCCGAGTCATTTGCAAATAGGTGTCCTAACGCACCTTAATCCGTTAGGTGGCGACTCTCTCTTTTAATACTCTTCCTTAAAAGGGTTGTCACGTGTCGAAACCCGATTTCGCTAGAAAAGGGGGCGCGACATATGTAACCATTGATTTGGGGCTTCTGTGACTGCAAGTTTATTAATGTAGTCGTGCAGTCCTATCGAGTTCCAGTATTGTTTGGCTTGATAGCAGCGTATGAAGATATGGGTTGTTGTTTCTTGAGTAGCATGACAAACTGGGTAATTTGATATCGTAGATATTCCTATATAATTAAGGTAGTAAAGTGTTGGTAATCTATTATGTCGAAGTAGCCTATAGAAAAGTTATAAATTTCGGTTGGATTGGCAGGTTCCAAATCCATTTAAAATCATTTGTTGTGTTTGTGAGATAGGAACTATTGTTGGTAAGCTCCTTCTACATAGTTTGCACAGTGAATTGTCCATTATTTGTTAGACCCCAAAGAAGTTGATCTTGTTGCTGTGTATATAGAGAGAGGTATTGTTTATTAATAGTCTTTTATATGTCCCCAAGAATTTCAAAGTAGAAATTTTCCCAGTTTCATGCGTGATCTTTGAGTACAATAGAGACATTAAATGTATCGTGGGACTGCGGTAGTGGTCCTATGAACATGTATCTCAAAGTTGTTCCTGTTTTATGCCATGGATCATTCCATATCTTAATGTGGTTCCCTGTTCCAACTCTCCACTTAATACCTCATTGACAATGATTCCAACCTTTTAAAATATTACACCAAGTTACAGAGTAATTGGCAATATCTGTTTTAGGGAGGTATTTATTTAAGAGAGTCATTGTCGAAAGAGAGTGTGGATTCTGGAGAATCCTCCAAGCTAGGCTCGCTAACAAGGTGTAATTCTTAGTTCTAAGGTTTTGGATATTTAATCCTCCCCTTATTGTAGGAGTTGTAATTTGTTCCCATTTAAGAAGGTGTAATTTTTTCCGTGTCTTAGTGGTTCCCTACAGAAAATTTCTTTGGTAGCGATCCATTTTGTTACTGATATTTGCCGGAATATGAATGTTGCATAATATGGTTTGGGAGAGTATTGAGCGTATATTTAATAAGTGTAGTTCTTCCCGCCATAGTTAAGAATTTGGTCTTCCATCCAGTTAGCCTACTTTTAAAGTTGTCAAGAATAAACTGGAAGTCATTGTTATGAGGTCGACTGTTAAATATTGGGAAACCTAGATATTTGCCAAAAGGATGTCCTTCCTTCATCGAAAATGATTGGAGCACAAAACATTTGTTAGAATTGGAGAAGTTTTTAGAAAAAAAGATCTTAGGTTTTAGGAAGTTTATTTTTTGACTTGATATGTGATTGAAATGATTGATAACATCAATAATAGCATGGAAGCAATATGATATCAACGGCAAAGAAAATATGGGAGGCCAATCTTTATTTTATTTATTAGAAGTTTTCTTTTTTCAAAAATTACTTTTTCTAAAATTAAGATATTTGATCAAGCTTTTAGAAAGAAAAAGTACTTTTAAATAGAAACAAAATTAGTTTTTGAGAAGTAGAAAACTTCTTTTCAAAAATACTTTTGAGAAAAATACACTTAAAGTAAATAAGGATGGCACGATAACTACAAAACAACAATTAGTGTAACAATGTATAATTGGGAGAGGACATGCGAAAGGGGGAAAATATTCGATAACTACTACAGGTATGCCATCATGTGATAGCCAAATAAATCATCAACCAATGAAGACATATAAGCAAATGGTATACGGATGACACGACATCACCCTTCGTGCTTTTACTCTCGATCTACCCATGTAACAAAGAATAATAGGGTTAACATGATATCACTCTTCATGCTTTTACTCTCGATCTCACCGTGTAACAACGAACAAATGGTATAAATGGCACGACATCACCCTTCGTGCTTTAGTTCTCTTCCTCACCATGTATTAATCAATATATGAGATAAATGGAATGGCTCGGCATCACCCTTCGTGCTTTAATACTTTCCCTTACCATGTAATAAAGATAATATAAGTTCAGAAGATAAACAATGTGGAGAATGTGCTTTACGTCAAAATGATGCCAACATACCAAACTTCAACTTCCAAAATACTCAACCATTTCTAGTCGAAACTTGAAGACAAGACCGCTTGAAGTATTCGATCATCGTAACAGATGATTTTGAAACTTTTGGTTTTTATTTGTAGGAGAAAGAGATGAATGACAGATGGTCCCACTAGGCATGCCCGAATTTGTAGATAATAAATTTAAGTCAAGAAAATAATCGAGATAGAAAAATATTTCAACAATCATAGTATCTTATTTCAAATAATTTGAGTGTTAAAATCCAATAGTAAATAAATTCAAGGATCTTTGAGCTTGATCTTAAATCTATATTTACTGCCACGGCCGATTATCATGAATTCCGCAAGCACGGAATTTAATTTGAACTCGTACACCTTGAACCTTGATTTGTTCTTCAATCTTGAGCTTGAACTTGATTTCTTGAACTTGAACTTGATTGCCTTGAGCTTGAAACTTGTAGAGAAATTTGCGGCGTTTGATCCACGAGCTCTCTCTTGCTTCTTTATAACTTCTGTTGTTTTTTTTGAATTATGAAGACCCTTATATATAATTGAGGGAGGAAAGAGTAGTGATAAGAACAAAAATTTTCCGACCAATCAGATTGAAGCTTGACAATGCTACATTTGATTGACCAGAACATGTCACTTGCACATGTGGCGCGATTTCATTGGCTTTTTAATTTGACTTGGCATGCCTTGTCATTTTGACAGGTGGCATGATCCTATTGGCACCTCCGCTTGACTTGGTGTGCCACGTCATTTGACGTGTGGCATCAAATTGGGCCTATAGGAAAATGACATATTGGGCCTAATGAAGTGTGCTCATCATTTGTTGCCCAACTAAATGGGCTAGCCCAATCAGTATTTATTGGACTTAAGTAATTAATCAAATTATATTAACCCGTAATATTTATTTGGACCAAAATATATTTATGGAGATCAAATCCACATTTCTTATGAATTTAAATTCAATAAAATTTTGATTGCCTACAATATAATTTAAATTTGTATGTAGTTAATTTCAATAGAAAATTAAAGTCACTAAGTATGCGGTTTGATTCTCTCTTGCTCAATTAATATTTCTTTTTTTAGAATCGAGTTGTGTGATCGGATTTTTTAAAAGTTAATCTCAAAGAATGATCATGGGCATGTAATTTGATTCGATCAATTATAAAGCAACTTCTATGATATTGGAAGGGAGTTAAATCAATCATAAATGTATAGAATAACAAGAGTAAGTGATAGCAAGCTATACATTAATGATTTTGTGGGAAAATTATTTTAAAGTATGAAGCTACTCAGACTTCACCTGATTTAAATGTCACTTGCGTTACTATACGATGAAACTAATTATTCAAAATTTTATAGTTTGTCTTATATCCAGTTTTTCGGAAGAGATATATTGACTTTTTTTAATTTTTACCATTAATGCTAACAGTCATTATGATAAAATTAAAGATATTTATTTAATTATTTTTATTTTAAGAAATATGCATGGTAGAAGAGAAATATTTAAAATTTATTTAATTGAAAAGACGTTGATTCTTATAAAACAAATTGCTAAATAACATCAACGTCATGAATCTTTAGAGTTTTATTGAATAATGTTACTTATAAATAGTGATTTGGATAACCCACTATGTCATAAAGGTATCATTAAAATTGTTAAAAGCAAATTGGCTTAATTGTGTAGTTAAAATTAAAGTGGTATCAAAATTGAGCAAATTTCAATCACTATTCATATGTTGATAACTCCCAGAAGTGAGAATATGTTGGATGTCTATAAATCATCATGTATGTATATATTAGTTTGTATTTTAAATATTAAAATATCCTAAAAGTTCCTGGGTACGGAGTCATCTTTGTGAGGGAACATTTTATCCTAGTATGAGATGTTTTGGCCCGATTCGAATTTAATCGAACTCTAATATAAATATCGGACACCAAACGAGAAATAAAAAAATAATATATTAAGACACTGTAATAAATTGTGTACCTTAGGATGGTAGAAGTTGATGTTGTTGTGAAGGTATAAATTGTGTACCTTAGGATGGTAGAAGTTGATGCTGTTGTGAAGTTACTTCGATTGAGATAATAATAGAATATATATTTTATAATTGAGATTAAGATATTATTGAATATATATTTTTAATTATTACTCCATATAGTATAGGCTTTTTTCTAAAATTATTATATTTTTGTTTATTTGTATTACCGAGTATATGTGAGATTATAATGCTTAATCTCTGCTACTAATTATTATATTTTTTTAATTTATAAAGTTTAATGGGATTATAAAATTATCAGTAGATCGTGTGGGGTACTAAACTAGTGTAACGATCTGGTCGGTCGTTCCGTGGAATTAGCCCCGTTATTCCTGTTTCTGCTTTGTCATGCATTGCTTAGTAGGTTTACGATGTGTCAGGGTCGGTTGGTTCGGGTTCGGAGTGATCGTGGTGAGAATTGAGACACTTAGTCTCTTAAATTGGCCTAATAATGGAAAGGCCAATGGGGAGTTGACTTATTGGTAAACGACCTCGGAATGTAGATTTTATGGCTCAGATAGCTTCGTTAGGTGATTTAGGACTTAGAAGTGTGTTCCGAATGTGGTTTTGATGTCCGGTGTAGAATTAGGCTTGAATTGGCGAAAGTTAGTTTTTGGCGATTTCCGGTCGGCAGTGGAAAATAGGCTATCAGGGTCGGAATGAAATTCCAGAAGTTGGAGCAGGTTTGTAATGTCATTTTGGATATGTGTGCAAATTTTCATGTCAATCAGAAGTGTTTTGGATGGTTTCGGTATCTTTGGTGAAACTTAGAAATTTCAAAATTCATAGGCTTGAATCCGATGTGATTTTGATGTTTTTGAGTTGTTTTTGGTGTTTCGAAGGCTCAACTAAGTTTGAATAAGGTTATGGGATGTGTTGGTATGATTGGTGGAGGTTCCGAGGGCCTCGGATGAGTTTCGGGTGGTTAACGGAGTAATTTTTGGATTCTTGAGTTAGTTATTTTTGCAGGTTTTTCTGCAGCAGAGAATTACTCTATGCGCTCGCGGAGGAGGGCTCGCGTTCGCATAGAGTAATTTATGGGAGGGGGACATTTGTTCTATGCGTTTGCGGGCTAGGGGTGCGAACGCGAAGGGTAGAACAGAGTGGTCATCGCGAACGCGGGGGAATGGATGCGTTCACGTAGAGTGTGAGAGATCTGAGGACCCCAGGCCCATTGGCATGTGCGTTCGCGTAGAGGCCCATGCGTTCGCGAAGGTCTGGGGTGGCTTGCATTGCGTTCGCGGGATAGTAGCCGCGTTCGCGTAGAGTAAATTAGGGGGGCTGTTGAATGTGCTATGCGAAACCGTGCCCAAGGCCGCGTTCGCGAAGAGTAAAATCTGGGCAGACTCTTTTTAAGTTAAAAAACGAGGGTTTAGTCTATTTTTGCGAAAACTCATTAGAGAGCTCGGGAGAAGGTGGAAATTGAATAGATTTTCAGTAGAGTTCTTGAGGTAAGTGTTCTTCAATCATATTTGGGTTAATTCCATGATTTAGCCTTGATTTTTACCATTTAATTTGAGGAATTAGAGTGCAAATTGGGGGGAAATAGGAGGAAAGTTGGGAATTTCTTTTGATGATTTGAGTGGGCAATTGAGGTCGGATTTTGGTAAATTTGATATGGGTAGACTCGTGAGGGAATAAGGATTTTAGTTTTGTGATTTGTATCGAATTCCGAGACGTGGTCCCGGGGACCGGGTTTGGCCAATTTCGGGATTTGTGCTCAATTGTGATAATTTTCGAATGGGTTTCGTCCTCCTAGCATATTTTGATGTTATTAATCTGATTTTGATAGACTCGGAGCATTTGGGAGTCGATTCGAGGGGCAAGAGCATCGCGGAATAGTTTTCGTACCGGTTTGAGGTAAGTAACGATTGTAATTCTAGACCTGAGGGTATGAAACCCCAGTATTTCGCATTGTTTTGGTAAATGAGGTGACGAACATGCTAGGCGACGAGCGTGTGGGCGTGAACCGATAGGTATTGTGACTTGGTCTGTCCCGTAGAGACTATTAAGTCGCGTGCTTGATTTGAAATCATAAGATATCCTGTATTTTCGAGGCTCATATTATATTATGGGCAGTATGCCATGTTTGGGGGCTTGTGCCGATCTATTTAGACCCTCAGGGGTATTTTTGCACTATTTTTTATAGAAAAATTTATGAACTCAGTCATGTTTATTACTGGTTGCTATTTCAATGTTATCACACTGTTTAGAATATTGTGAGGTATTTTGGGCTGAGTCCCGTGATGTTGAGAGAATTGCCCGAGTGGCTTGAGAGGATGACTGAGTGAGGCCGAGAGCTGAGTTTGTGAGGATAGTTATGGATCGGGCTGCACACCACATCAGATATTATATGGATCGGGTTGCACGCCGCAACATATGTATATTGGATCAGGCTGCACGTCGCAACAATATAGCGCTTGGGATATAGAATCCCCTCCGGAGTCTGTACACCCCAGTGAGCGCAGTCAACTATATATATATTGGATTGGGTTGCACGCCGCAGCATATGTTATTTGGATCGGGCTTCATGCCGCAGCAGTTGTGTGGATATCTGGTACTTGCTGAGTGAGAGTGCTTAGTGTGAGCATGGAATTATGATAGTGGAGTCACGAGTGACTGAGAGACCTTGCTTATGAGTGACACCGTACTTGAGGGGCTTATATATTGTGAAATTATTGTTTGCTTACTCTTCTTTACACTGAGCCTTTTTAATAAAATTTGAATTACTGTTTTATGAAATTATGATTTTTAAATGCTTGTCACTGCACTAATGTTTTAGTTACTTTAGTTACTTACTGAGTTGGGGTACTCACGTTACTCCCTGCACCTTTGTGTGCAGATCTAGGTGCCAGATCTGAGTGATAGCTGATTTCTCCTTTGCACGGAGTTGATCGAGGATAGAGGTAGCTGCTCGGCGTCCACAACTGTCCTTCTTTCCTCTCTTAGTCATAGACTTCTAGTATTTCCTGGACTGTACTAGCAGAGACATGTTATTAGATATTGTGTTTATCCCTTAGATGCTTATGACAATTGCGTCCAGGTGTTGGGTTGTGGTTAGATTTGATTTTTCTGGTATTATTGATGTACTATGTTTCTAAACAAAATTCCTAAATGAAATATTCCGACTTATGATTTTAAAAAGGAAAGTTTTATATGTTACTCTTAGTAGTTTGCATATAATAACAGTTATCAGTCGAGTATCCAGATGACTCTGTATGAGGCTTTATATGGTAGGAGGTGTACATCTCTGGTTGGTTGGTTTGATCCGGACGAGGCTAGGCTATTGGGCACAGACTTGGTTCAGGATGCGTTGGATAAGGTGAAGTTAATTCAGGAGTGGCTTCACACGGAGCAGTCTGGGCAAAAGAGCTATGCGGACCGGAAGGTCCGGGATGTATCATTCATGGAGGGAGAGAAGGTACTGCTGAAGGTGTCACCCATGAAGGGTGTTATGAGGTTCGGGAAGAGGGGCAAGTTGAGTCCCCGGTTCATTGGGCCTTTTGAGGTACTTTAGAGGATTAGAGAGGTGGCTTATAGACTTGCCTTACCACCCAGCTTATCGAGTGTTCATCCGGTGTTCATATTTTGATGCTCCAGAAGTATATTGGTGACCCGTCTCATCTTTTTGACTTCAGCACAATTCAGCTTGAGGGTGATATGTCATATGAGGTAGAGCCAGTGGCTATTATAGGTCGTCAGGTCAGAAAGTTGAGGTCTAAGGATATAGTTTCAGTGAAGGTGCAATGGAGAGGGAAGCTAGTGGAGGAGGCCACTTGGGAGATCGAGCGGGAGATGCGGAGCATATATCCTCACTTGTTTGAGACTCCAGGTATGTTTCTGGACCGGTTCGAGGACGAACGTTTGTTTAAGAAGGGGAGAATGTAACGACCCGCCGATCATTCCGTGGAATTAGCCCCGTTATTCCTGTTTCTGCTTTTTCATGCATTTCTTAGTAGGTTTACGATGTGTCGGGGTCGGTTGGTTCGGTTTCGGAATGATCCTGGTGAGAATTGAGACACTTAGTCTCTTAAATTGACATATAATTGAAAAAGTCAACGGGGAGTTGACTTATTGGTAAACGACCTCGGAATGTAGATTTTATGGATCGGATAGCTTTATTATATGATTTGGTACTTAGGAGTGTGTTCGAAATGTGGTTTTGATATCCGGTGTAGATTTAGGATTGAATTGGCGAAAGTTAGTTTTTGGCGATTTTCGGTCGGCAGTGGAGAATAGGCTATCGGGGTCGGAATGGAATTCCGGAAGTTGTAGCATGTTCATAATGTCATTTTGGATATGTGTGCAAATTTTCAGGTCAATCGGAAGTGTGGATGGTTTCAGCATCTTTGGTGAAACTTAGAAATTTCAAAGTTCATAAGCTTGAATCTGATGTGATTTTAATGTTTTTGCGTTGTTTTTGTTGTTTCGAATACTCGACTAAGTTTGAATAAGGTTATGGGATGTGTTATTATGATTGGTGGATGTCTCGAGGGACTCGGGTGAGTTTCGAGTGGTTAGCAGAGTGATTTTTGGATTCTTGAGTTAGCTGTTTTTGCTGGTTTTTCTGCAGCAGATAATTACTCTATGCGTTCGTGAAGGAGGGCTCGCGTTCGCATAGAGTAATTTATGGGAGGGGGCCATTTTTTCTATGAGTTCGCGGGCTAGGGGGTGCGAACGCGAAGGGTAGAGCAGAGTGGTCATCGCGAACGCGAAGGAATAGAGGCATTCGCGTAGAGTGTGAGAGATATGAGGACCCCATGCCTATTGGCATGAGCGTTCGCGTAGGGGACCATGCGTTCGCGAAGGCCTGGGGCGGCTGTGCATTGCGTTCGCGGGCTGGTAGTCGCGTTCATGTAAAGTAAATTAGGGGGGATGTTGGAATGTGCTATGTGAATACGTGCCTAGGGCCGCGTTCGCGAAGAGTTAAATCTGGGCAGACTCTTTTTAAGTTCAAATGAGGGTTTAGTCTATTTTTGCAAAAACCCATTAGAGAGCTCGGGAGAAGGTGGAAATTGAAGAGATTTTCAGTTGAGTTCTTGAGGTAAGTGTTATTCAATCATATTTGGGTTAATTCCATGATTTAGCCTTGACTTTACCATTTAATTTGAGGAATTAGAGTAAAAATTAGGGGGAAATGGGAGGAAAGTTAGAATTTATTTTGATGATTTGAGTGGGAAATTAAGGTCGAATTTTGGTAAATTTGATATGGGTAGACTGGTGAGGGAATAAGGATTCTAGTTTTTTGATTTATATCGAATTTCGAGATGTAGGCCCGGGGGGCGGGTTTGGCCAATTTCGTGATTTGTGCCCAATTGTGATAATTTTTGAATGGGTTTCTTCCTCCTAACATATTTTGATGTTATTAATTTGATTTTGATTTACTCAGAGCATTTGGGAGCCGATTCGAGGGGCAAAAGCATCGCGAAATAGTTTTCGGACCAATTTGAGGTAAGTAACGATTGTAACTCTAGACCTGAGGGTATGAAACCCCAGTATTTCGCATTGTTTTGGTAAATGAGGTGACGCACATGCTAGGTGACGAGCGTGTGGGCGTGAACCGATAGGTATTGTGACTTGGTATGTACCGTAGCGGCTATTAAGTCGCGTACTTGATTTGAAATCATAAGATATCCTGTATTTTCGAGGCTCATATTATATTATGGGAAGTATGCCATGTTTGGGGCCTTGTGCCGATCTATTTAGACCCTCAGGGGTATTTTTGCACTATTTTTGATAGAAAAATTTATGAACTCAGTCATGTTTATTGCTGGATGTTATTTCACTGTTATCACACTGTTTAGAATACTGTGAGGTATTTTGGGCTGAGTCCCGTGATGTTGAGATGAATTGCCTGAGTGGCTTGAGAGGATGATTGAGTGAGGCCGAGAGCCGAGTTTGTGAGGATAGTTATGTATTGGGCTACACGTCGCAGCAAATATTATATGGACCGGGTTGCACGCCGCAACATATGTATATTGGATCGGGCTGCACGCCGCAGCAATATAACACTTGGGCTGTAGGAGCCACTCCAGAGTCTGTACACCCCCAGTGAGCACAGTCGACTATTTATATATTGGATCGGGCTGCACGCCGCAACATATGTTATTTGGATCGTGCTGCACGCCGCAACAGTTGTGTGGATATCTGGTACTTGCTGAATGAGAGTGCTTAGTGTGAGCATGGAATTATGATAGTGGAGTCACGAGTGACTGAGAGACCTTGCTTATGAGTGACACAGTACCTGAGAGGCTTATATATTGTGAAATTATTGTTTGCTTACTCTTCTTTACGCTGAGCCTTTTTAATAAAAGTTGAATTACTGTTTTTATGAAATTACGATTTTTAAATGCTCGCCACTGCACTCAAGTTTTTAGTTACTTTGGTTACTTACTGAGTTGGCGTACCCACGTTACTCCCTGCACCTTTGTGTGCAGATCCAGGTGCCAGATCTGAGCGATAGCTGATTTCTCATTTGCTCGGAGTTGATCGAGGATAGAGGTAGCTGCTCGGCGTCCACAAATATCCTTCTTTCCTCTCTTAGTCATAGACTTCTAGTATTTCCTGGACTGTACTAGCACAGACATGTTATCTGATATTGTGTTTATCCTTTAGATGCTCATGACAGTTGCCTCCAGGTGTTGGGTTATGGTTAGATTTGATTTTTGTGGTATTATTGTTGTACTATGTTTTTAAACAAAATTCCTAAATGAAATATTCCGACTTATGATTTTAAAAAGGAAAGTTTTATATGTTACTCTTAGTAGTTGGCTAGCCTAGTTTCAAGATAGGCGCCATCCCGACCCTTATTGATTTGGGGTCATGACAACTAGTTAATTATAGCAGGAAAACTTTTCACCGCCTCAACTAACCAATCAAAGCGTTAATACACAAGGGTCTAACTCTATTTATCGTGCTCTTGCAAACATATTATTATCGGTTCGGATAATGACTTAGAAGACTTTTTGGTTTCCTTAGACCTGTTGATTTTCTTTGGGAACAAGAAATAGAAGTATTTTAAGCAATACAATTTACTCCCTCAGTTCCAATTGATGTGAATCTATTTTATTTTTTTTGGCTTGTTCCAAAAAGAATGACCCATTTCTAAATTTGATAATAGTTTAACTAAAACTTACAATTCTACCCTTAATAAGAAGCTTTTATAACAAAAATCTGGAACCCTTTTACGATCTCTTGCTTTCGAAGATTCCGCGTTGTCTCTGTTGCGACCATAGTTGTTCTTAGCTCGATCACACAAGAATTCTCGGAGATGTCCATTCTTTAATATCGTTGCCACCTCTTCTCGGAGGTGTCGGCAGTCCCCTGTCCGGTGACCGTTAGTCCTGTGATAGTCGCACCATAAATTAGAATCCTTCTGGCTGGAACCGTACCTCATAGGTCTCTGGAATCACGCTTCTTTAATGTTCCTCATGGATGACACCAGTTCCACTACACTGACGTTGATATTATATTCTGATAAGCTTGGGTAAGAAATATCCCGAGACCCCGACTGTTACACCCCATGTTCTCATATGTGAGAGTACGTCGTAAGTCAATTGATGTAAGCTCTGAAATGAGATCATCTTTGAAAGTACATAAATTAAGTTAATCATGTTACCTTGGAGGTTACAAATATTTAAAATCATGAATAACGAGTACCAAGAGGGTTGGAAAGCTTAGAAGCTAAACCAATTGAAGAAAATAAATTTTGTCGAAAGTCGACGAGTTTGGAATGTTATAACATGTACTTTAGGGTGAGACTATGATTCGTTACATGATATGGAGGTTATTCTATGAGTTTTTATCATATGATAGTTGTGTGCTACGTTTTGAAGTCAAGCAAGTTGTGGAGCAAAAGTTGGCAAAGGTCTTCACAAATTACATTCATAATGTGCTAAAACTTAGGTCAAATGTAACTGAGATTTTCTCCCAATATTCTTGTACTTATTGGATGATCTACCAACCAAAAAGATATATGAGTGTAGTTTCCAAAGCATTAAACCGTTCATCAATACGACATAGGAGTAGAGAGATATTTGTAGTTTTGCGAGACTACGCAGACACCATAAGTGAGAAGTAGGTGGATCACTAGAGCTTTTTGAGCAATACATTTCATGTGTTATAGGTCTTATTGGGACATATTATATACCACATTGAAGGTCTTGGAATGTAGTTTGCAATTCTCTTAACCGTTCGTTCATACGACAACGGGATAAAAGGATATAAGCGTCGGAAGATGGACCAATCCTAGGGTGCCAAGTTAGCACCTCTTTGACTTTTCCAAAGTTGATATATATAATTCTTAGGTCGACTTTCTCTTCATTAGTTCATTATTCAGCATAACTCGAACAGAGAACACCCCTAAACATAACCTCAAGCTATCTTCTAGGGTTTCAAATAAGATTATCATCCCCGGCATGAAATCGAGAAGTGATAACATCAAAACGATCCCTACGACGTAAGTGTCATTATACCGCCTCTCTTTTTTCTTTGTAGTTAGAGTTTTGGAAGGTACTTCATAGTTAATAAACGTCTAATATCTTTATTTAAGTTTTTAAATATCAAGGAAAGTTGATAAATGTGTTTCCTAATAGTTAGAACTCACGGGATGGTGATCGTAAGCCGTGAGTTCGAGTTATTTAGCTTGTAGCGGACTGTTTTGTGTTGCTGTTGGGCAGCGTATTTTACTACTATTTTGTGGAGTTTTGGAGGAGTAAGGTTGTATAGAAACACCATATATATGTAGGGTTGTGGGCTGGTCGTTCGTTGTAACATTTCCGGGTCGTTTGACACGACTACGGTGGTCGTCTTATGTATGAAGTGATTAGGTTGTGTGTGGACTGTTTTGGGAGGCTCAATATGATTATTATTGATGTTGTTTGGGATGTTTGGTGATTGTTTTGACTTGTGCGAAGTCATATATATATGGGAGGTGTTGTCCGTTTCATCGTAAAATAGGTTGTGGTCGATACATAATAGTTATGACGCTTAAACGATAACGATAGTGTC